>JZSA01003407.1:0-19359 GCA_000956155.1 Cotesia vestalis | reverse complement strand
CTTACTTTGCCTATACTTTATAATGCTTTCTCTCACTCTTACTGATGGCAAAACATCTTATAGTGTTTTTTCTGTAGCCGAATGTGAGTAGCTCCTAAACAATTCGAACCGAAAAAATTCAAATACATGTATATTATTTTCATTAATTTGATAATTTACCCTTCCGTACGGTATCAATCTTTTTTAAGTTAATTTCAGTTAAATAAGCTTTTTTTGCGTCTGTTTTGACAATCGTACTTAAGGAGTTAACTCCAGTCGTGCGTCGGAGCTGACACACACAATTTTTTTTTAAATTTTGGGTGACTAAAAGAGTTAAGAGTTAGAATCACATTAGTGAAGGCGCGCTATTTTTTTGAGATCTCCTACATTACCAATCCGCAATTTTTTGGATTCTTATAGTTTTGTTTTCGTTAAAAGTGGATGACTCAACTTGATGTTAAAATTTCGGACCGAAATCAATAATGTCAATTATTATTGATAAAAAAATAACAATTCTTAAACTTGAAGTTAACAAGAATCCCTCATACTCTCATATTTAAATATAAAAATAGGTTGTTTTATAAAGTGACGTTGAATATACTTTGCTTATGCAATTTATATAATAAGAAGAAATTATGTTAGAAATAATGATGTAGTATAAATGGGATAAATAAAATTTATAGAGAAAACAGGTAAGATTTGCCGGAGGATAGTAAAGGCGAGTGAGGGCAATTGGCTGTGCTCACGCGGATAGAATAGGGCTCGAAGGCAATTTCATGACAGGATCTCAGGATGATTGGATCACTGTCCGCATGTGTGGTCTCTCCTATACACAATCACCTTATCAATATAACTCCATTATCACACAAGGTATGAAGAGTCCAATTATCCAGATACTGCGAGTTTCCTTGTATATTGTATAGGTAATATAAAACTTCAATTGAATTTTCGATTTTCATTATTATATTTTTATATTCTCCAACTTCTTTAGTTCTAGACATCACTATTGCTTTTTATTCAATAAACTTTCAATGTATTCAATTTTAATTCTGAAAAAAAGACCAAATGATGAACATAAAACTCGTGAAAAGTTTCTGCCAGAGCATTTATCGTAAATATCTATGCGAAAAATTTTAGTTACATACCGACATTATTTTCAGATGCATTTCACGTATTTTCAATCCATATTGTTGAATATTAATTTTTTTTCCAGATGTATTGAATTACTAGTCACTATATAAAAAAAAAAAGTTTTATAACTACAAAAATTGTGTTCCGAAACATTTATTTTTTCATGGAAATATTGTAAAATTAATTGAAAATAAAAATAAAAAATTCATTCATTACGGCGTAAGCTCTGGTTTAAAAATATTTCATATAAAAAAGAAAATATCGATTAATTCGAATGTTATTTATTTTTTAAAGAGAATTCGATTGAATATCAAAAGATGGTAATTTTTATTACAAAAAAAAATAAAATTAAATATCTTATGCGCGTTATCCGTGAAAAAAATTTTTTGATACAGTCTGACATGATCGTTGAATTTTCTCCTTAGAAGAACGTTTAATTTGAAGTGTTAAATTCTAAAATAATAAACAATAGTTTAAAAAACTAAAAAACACGCTTTATGTAGAAAACTAAACTAAAAAATAGAAAATGAATTTTAATAAATATAAATTAATAATAGTGTAAATAAGAAAAAAATATATTTTATTTAAAAAAAAGCGTGGAGTGTATGGTGTCAATAATGATAAATATTTTATTGACAGATATGAATAGAAGGATTATCATTTCGATAACAGCTCAAAAGGCATCCCACACTTTTTTTAAAATAAAATTCATTTTTTTTTATTTACATTATTATTAATTTACATTTATTAAAATTTATTTTTTATCTTTTAGTTTAGTTTTCTATATAAAACGTCTTTTTATTTTTTTTTTTAATTATTATTAATTTTTTAGTTTTTAATTTGGTTTATTCACAAAAGCATGATATTTAGTTTTTTTAAACTATAATCTATATTATTTCGAGAATAAGCAAAATTTTATAGCCACACGGTAAGAATAAGATTACACTGGATATCATCCTAGATTATACTAAGTGAAAAATTTTTTTAGATAGTAGCTAGTATAATCCAGATTATAATAAGTATAATCCAGATATCACACAGTATAATCTGGATTACAATGAGTATAATCCAGATATCATGCAGTATAATCTTGATTTTTTTTACCACAGATATCACTAAGTATATTCTGGGATGATATTCAGTGTCATCTTGTTCTTTCCGTGCAATTTATTTATATTATAAAATAGGTTTTTCTCACCTCCGGGCGGAAAGCGTCAATTTTCCTCCCGCTGCGCTAAACGAAAATGCCGCTTTCTGCCTCCGTCGAGGAGAAAAATAGTATACAGCCCTTAGGAAGTAAAAAAGAAAACCTCAGATCACATGTTTGTTGACCTCGGCTTCGCCTCGGCCAACAATTACATGTGATCTGAGGCTTTTCTTATTTTCCTTCCCAAGGGGTGTAATATACTATTTATGGTTTAATTTGGTATCTTTGATAAAGTCTTGAGCTGGAGTTGTGCCTTTGCAAGGTTTCATATTATTCCCATCTATTATCAATTTATGATCATAAGTATTTAGGCTGCATTTAAAAATACTCTATATCTAGATACATAATTAAGAAATGACCTTATATTACAAATTTATTATATATGTGTATAAATGAAAAATATATCAAAATGCATGTGGGTACTTCAATGAAAGCTCTTGAGAAATGTAACATCGGGATAAGCTTATATCTTTAAAAACATCAAAACTTAAGGAAGTACAGAGGAATTTAACAAAAGTCATTATTTAATAAAGCAAAATTTTATTTTTTTATAGTTCACAAGTCACGGCAGTCACATAGTGACTGTAAGGTTGCTAGTTTATTTTAATTTACTATTAATTCCATGATCACTATTAGTAACTCTAACTGTAACTATTGCCTTGACTATTGTGTCGAGCCGAGTGCTCGAATCAGAAAAGTAGGCATTCGCAAGACGCTCTTGCTCTCACGCATAGGATTCGTGAAAAAATCATTTAATCCTGACGATCCTAATTAAGATAATGGAATAACCTTACCAAATTAGTGTATTGTCATCGGTGTTCGATAAGTTTAAAAAGTTTAAATGAAATCTGACCATTTAAAGTGGGTTAAAATCAAGTTCAAAGGAGTCGGTTACAAACAAACACACAAGTGAAGCAAATGTAAAGCGAGTAAAAATATAAAGCGAGTCAAAATAATTTTTTTTACTGTGCTGAAAAAATTATCTGACATAAGTTTTTTACACTTCTAAAAAATTATGATAAATTATTTTTTATCTCCATATATAGATAAATATTGCCATAAATGATCAGATAAGGTCTTATCAGAAATTTTCTTACAGGGTAGATCGACCCCGGATTTTCCTGATTACGTGATTGAAGAGGTTTTTTTAAAACACGGTCAAAGTTATCGTTTCTGTTTATATTTTAAAGAAAGTTGGGGTAAACAATGATTAACACACCGGAAAAACAATTTATTAGAATTAAAAGAAAAATTCGTGAACCAAGAAAATAATTTTGAAGAGTTTTATTGTCTTGTCTAATCAAGTAAAATTCAGTTAAACCACGAAAAATTTCTTAGTTTAAGAGTTTTTCTTCTCAAAATTTCTCTATGCATGAAACTTATTGATTAAAAAAGATATTCTCAATTTTATCATACATTTTCCTTAGATTCGCCTTATCACCCATCGGTTCCTAATTTAGAGGCTAACCGTTGAATCTCAGAAAAAAAATATAATTGATATAGTTATAAAGTGACAAAATTTCAACAATTATCTAAATAATTCAATTCAGTGTTCAAAACCATAAGAATTAATGACGCTTGAGAGGATTATTATACCATGTTCCTTCTTACATGATTTTTTTATATGAATAAGTACATGAATATTGCAGGAGTAGCCAGCGTTTGCCAACGGTTAATTACCCTTATAAAATCTTCATAATCAATTCATATAAAAGTTTATAATCGTCTCATAAGGTTAATGTTCAAATATAACTACGAAGTATTTTCAGCCTGTTTCGTACAGCATGAGTTTAAATTAAGTAGATGTTGGATGTATTTAGTCGACTTAAGTTCAATTCACATACTTTTATTTCCTGAAGAATTATTTAATGTCCACGTTCATCGTCAACACAAAAACTCAAGCTCCGTCCTTTTTCACTTCTTGCTAAGAAAATTGAAAATTTTCCACTCAAGGGAAGTTATTGATTTCGGTCCGATCTCGAAAGTCGATTTTTCATCGGATCTTCACGTTTTGAGGTCCCAGGAAGCCATTCTGACTATTCCCGCCGAGATGTCTGGCCGTGTGTGTATAAATAAATTTTTGTCGTACGGTGACTCAAAAATAAATCAACCGATTAAACTCTACGACACTTCATTCGAAAGGGTTTATCAAAACTTAAATCTAAATATAGATTTGAGAGTGAAGTCATCGAGTCATTCCGAAGAAATTAAAAAAACAAAGCCAAATTTGAATTTTTATGTTTTTTTGAAATAACTTTAGAGAAAAAATCATAATAAAAGCATCAATACATTTTTTGTGGTTAAAAAACTGCGTCGAATGCATTTTTGAAGATGAAAATCGAACGACGCATTCAAAAGTTATAGTTGTTTAAAAATTCATAGAATTGTATTTTTCGATATTTTGCACAACTCACGATGCCGAGCATCAAATCAAAAAATTTTGTTCGCTTTATTTCGGCAACTATTTTTATTATTATAGCCTTGTTAGTTCACGGAATCAAAATATTTTGCATACTATTGTCAAGATTATTTAATTGAGATTAATTTGACACTTTTCAAAAATTGATTTAGTGCAATAAAAACGAAAAAAAAACATCAAAATAGGTTAAAAAATTTTCTTGTCCGTCACATAGAAAAAAAAATTAACTTGATTCGAGAGAAAAATTCTTGAACCAATAATATAATTTTGAAAAGGGTAATTGAGCTGATTTTCAAAAAGGTATCTTTTCATATTTTAAAAGAGCAGTTTTTTTAACTTTTTTATATTAATTACTTCAAGAATTATAAAGATTTCGGAATACAAATCGAATTGTAGCTTTATAACTGATAGCACTTGGTAGCTAAATTGAAAAAGTTCAATGAAAATATTTATAATTAAAGATAACCAGTTATTTGTCTCGATTAATCAAAAATGAAAAGATACCCTTTTGAAACTCAACTCCTCAATTGTCTTGAATCAAGTAAAATTTCCTTAAATCAAGAATTTTTCTCCTCAAATCAAGAAAATCAAGCTCTTCAAAAATATATACTTGATTCAAGAACATTTTTTTTCTGTGCATGTATGAAACTCCGGAAACACTGTAACTTGCGAAAAAATGCATTAATTTAGTTAAATTTTTTTTTTTTAATTCCTTGAAAGAATTGTAGATCACCGAATGCGAGTCGCTAGGTAATTCAATGTCGTTTATTTACAATTAATAAAATAAAATAAAAACCAGAAGACTGTATATCTATATATATTGTGTATATTTGTCCCACTAGAGGCGCTTGCGCATTATAGTGCTGTTTTAGCTGCTTTGTGTATTTTTTTTTTCAAATTCTTTATTTTAGTAATATTTCATAATTAAATGAGCATTATGAGTCATGCGCTTTTGAATTTTCCAAATTTTTTTAAAAATATTTTCGAGATTTATCAACGAATCAACACAAAACTGTAGGTTTTATTTTTGTGTTTTAAAAGCTGTGTCGAATGCTTTTCTAAAAAGGAAAATTGAACGACGCATTCAAAAGTTATATTTGTTCAAAGAATACATTTTTAGCTCGAAATTTAAAAAACGGTGCTTTGAGCTTGAAAAGCTCAAATATTTACCAAAAAACGCATTTTAAGACGCTTTAAATTCAAACTTAGCGGAAAGTTCTAGGGTTGGCCTCTGCGGTCAACCGATTTCCAGATTTTTTCAATACGTTTATGATTATGTGAGGAAGAGCTGTACAAAAATTGACAATCTAAATTATATTTAAATTGCTTTGATTCAATTGCATACATAACCAGGTTATTTGTAGTACATGCTCACGAAGTTACCGATACGCGCATGATCATACCTTGTTCCAATTAACCTCAGTAACTCTATTCCAATTGAGTCCTCACAGTTCTGACTAATTAATTAACAAATTAACAATAATTATTAAATACTTTCATTCATAGAAATTATAATTTGTTTGGTATTAATGAAGAGGATATTTAAATATTAAATTAAGATTTACATTATATGGATTGCAATTGTAATGACCGCCACAAATTTGAAGGAAAGAAAAAAAAAGTTTGATAAATCCAAATGTGCATAGCCACAAAATTTTGCTTATTCTCTTAATAATATAGTTTATTTTTTAATAAACTCTAAAATTAATAAAATTTGTTCATCAATGGTTTTTTTTGTTTCGTTGTTTTTTCCACTGTTTTATCAGATATTATTAATTCCGACAGAAATTAAGAGTTAAAATCAATGAGTTTTTATTTTTAACCGTCAGTTCAGCATACCTCAGCGCTTCGCGCTCAAGACCTGGAATTTAATATAGAAAAAAATAAAATATTAAACTAAATTATTTATAGTTGAAGAAATTAAGCATGAGAAAAATTTCAAATTTTATTCACTCTTTTATTAGATATAGATTTTCGATAATAATAAAAATTTTTTGAGTTAAATATTTAATCGAAATAAAATCTCCTCAGAAATTAATTTTTTTTTAAATTCAAATTTCTTGCATCTTACGATTTTAATTTTTGTTTTTTTTTTTTTACTTAGTAAGGACAATAAAGCTTGAACGCAATATATTTCCAGAGAGTATTTTCAAGCAGCCTCATATTGAGTAAACTTATAAATAAATGGACACTTGAGCTGGTTTTAAAGTTTTATTAAAAATTTTTCCTGTGGTAAGTATTGATATTTTTAGTCGAATAATTTGCAATAGACGTTGAAATATGCAAGTAATTAAAAAAAAATTAAAACTAAAAGCGCTTGGTGGCAAATTATTTAATTGTGTTCCTTTATTATATTAACTATAATGTATTTATTGCATTGCAATACTTTTAAAATGTTATAACTTCATCAATTATAAAAATATGCAAGCGAAATATTCCCTGGAATAAATGTAATGTAATGTCGTCCGGTAGAAAAATCTTTACCCGTACTTAGATAAAATAAACAAGGATGATAGAGTTATGATCCAAAAATAGATGATTGCGCATTGCGACTGCGCTCCTTGATGTCCATATTATGCAAAATAAATAGTAACACGTCATAAATATTCAGGAAATTTATTTCAAAAGCAAAACGTTAAGGGTGTCAGACAATAATAAATAACAAGAAATCTTCGCAGATTTGATGAATCTTCTTATGTCAAATACTTTTATTCTGAAAAACAGTTCCGTCATGCTTTCAGTGCATTATTACGTTTATTATTTATCATTATTACGCTTTACATCGAATGCTAAGCTACGCCAGAAATATCTTTTTACTCGTTATTTGTGAGCAGTAATGTAATTTTTTAAGATATTAAATTATATTCGATTAGATCAGAAAATAATAAGCTTGGGAAAGCGCAAAAAAAAATTAAAATAAAGTCAGGATGCATTCAGAGAAATAGAATTTTTCAATTAGGTTACTGGTTTGAATCAATACTTCAAACAAGTTATTTTTATTCAATTCAATTATGAGAATTTTGCATTAAATATTTGTTACTTTTAGAAACAAATGATGAATTAATAGTAAGTTGAATTAAACTGTTGATTTCTAATTCGATAATTTTTTTAAAATACTATAACGTTCTGGAATTTTGGGTTTTCCAGATATCTAGTTTAAAATAATCTTAAATCCCAAGTTGGCCTCATTAGGGAGTCGATTGACCCCAAGTGGTTCAGTTGATGGGCTCTCTCTCAAATTTCGAGGTTACTGTTAGGGTTCAATTAAATTAAAATTCAAAATTTCATTTAATTAAATGTATTATAAAATTCAAATAAACCAGGTGAAGTCAGTCAGTCTCTGGACATATGTCCGGGGCCTAAAATGTTTGTCAGCTGACTGATTTCTTTGGATTTGCATCTACTACAATAATTAAAACAACAATAAAAATGCAAACGCTGCGTTTAGGTTACTCTACACTGTAAAAAAAATCAGGATAAGTCCAAGCGGTGTAGGAGTTAAAATTTGCGCTGTTAAATTCCAACACCGAAAACGGTGTTAAAATAACACCGCTGCCGGTGTAAATATTTTTTTCCGGTGTTGAAGCAATATTAAAAATTTTTCGGTGTCGAAATATTTTTCTGTATTGAAGATATTTTTCTTTGTAAATATTTTTATTCACTAAATTACTACTATTGGACAGTAAATTGATTAGTTCATAAAATTATTAATTATTGAAATGGTGGGTGTAAAATTGTATAATTGTTAAATAAAGTTCGTATTCTATAGGTAACAATTTAGATAACTATAAACCAAAAATAATATTTGTTTTGGATGATACTCATAGACTTTTTATATTTTTTTATGTCATACATTTTTTTCTTGACTTTTACATGCACAATTTTGTTTATTTCACTAAAAATTATAAAAATTACACTTGCCCACAAAAAATTTTGTCCGTACACCCTCAAAACTTTGAGTAAAATGCAAAAAACCCCCAAAGAAGGCACAAAATTGCGAAAAACTAGTCACAGCGATGAATAAATTTTGTGGACCCGGATCAAGTATGATTTTTATGTATGTCAATTCACTGAATCTGAATCTAAACGTTCAGTAGCCCCTTGAGCCGTTAAAATTTGAAAAAATTGCAAAAAATCCAAAAAAATTGCAAGAAATCATGAAAATTCGAAATTATCGAGATGAAAAAAAATTTTCGGATTCAGATTGAGTATGATTTTTATGTACTTTGTTTCACTGAATTTGAATCTAAAGTTTTCTTTGAGGGCCGGTGTAATGAATACTACTTTAATATATTTTCTATTTATTTTCTTGATTTAAAAACTAAGTTTTATTATGTTTTATAGATTTTAGAATCTTGATATTTTAAATAGACTGTTTACTCCACTCTTACACTAGTATTACTCCGTTTTTATACCGATTTAACACCGGTGTTTGTCACCGGAAAAGTACACCGTTACGCCGGTGTTATTTTATTTTAACACCGCGCGGTGTTAAAATAAGTCCATTTTTAACACCGCTCTTTTTACAATGTATGGTAGAAAAGTCATCCAGATCGAAGTCCAACTCTCATGCTGACGGTTAAACTGGAGCTCAACGACACTGTAGTCGGAAGTGATTTCCGTTACCTTGCGAAGCAGTTGTCATTCTAGTAATTTTTATAATTTAGTAATTTTTTATAATTCTAGTAATTTTTAATATTTAATATAATTAATTCATTTTCGTTAATTTGTAAACTAAAATTTAGTGGGCACGTTACACTAAATTTTTAATCGAATTAATTTATTGATTTTCTGCTATAAACATATAAGTCAGAAAAAGAAAAGTAACTATTGTTTTCCTTATTGTTCAGAAGTGCATCCAGTAAATATTTCCGCGGTTGCTGATAGATGGCGAGAGGTAGCAAGAAGTTTTCAATAGTTAACCGGTAGATTGAATAGTTTCAAACAAGTATTGAGTAGTTACTGTTGAATAATTAGAGAGTTATAATCTGTAATGCGAATTGGTTGAAACATTATTAGTTACAAATTCAAATTGTGCTTATTGTTTGAATATCTAGATTATTTTTAAAATAGTTTGTAAATTAAACAATTATTCAAAAATTTTATTTGAGTATAATGAAATTTTACAAGACATGTACATTAAAAAAAAAATTAAATAAAAAATTCGTTTTTTACGTGTATTTGATGAAAAAGTGCCATTCAGCTGCTGAAATGAAAGTGGATAAAATATTTTCTAATAAAATGAAATCAAAACTCTGATCATTTAAATACTTTAATCATATTTATAGAAAATCTTTTTTCGAAATTACCAAAAACTTGTACTATCATTAAAACGTAATCAATAGTAAAATTTCATTGAATACGTATGGACGAATAAGTTATTTTCAGTGTAAGATAATGGAATAATAAGGAAAATGACATTTATTTCGTGAGATTTCATATGAAATTTACAGAAATGAAATAAATTATCGCTTTCAAAAGTTCCCTCATTAAAAAAAAGAATTGGAAAGAATTCAAAATGATTTGATTTTTAATCATTTTGAATACTTTCTACTCCTTCAAATCCTTTTTAATACTATCTCTTATGGGCATTTAACATGTGAGATCATTTTTAATTTTTTTTTTTTTAATAAGGGTTATTTCGAGAAGAACCTACAAAAATGTGGTTTTTTGCATTTCTTGAAATTTTTGAATTACTCTCATTTTTAAATTAATCAAGCGATTTAGCTTGATTTTAATAAAGACTTGAGAATATTTAGGATAAATTTTATCTATAAAATATTCTTAAATCTTTATTAAAATTTTAAAGCAGGATCGAAATTTCTACAGGCGTGCTAATTTTTATTTACAAATCAATTTCAAATTTGGATTGATCTCAAAACTAATTCATATTTGTGTCAAAATATAAATTTCAATCTTAAATTCATTTTGAATTAGAATTTTTTTGCACGGGGATTTTCACGCAGTTGGTAACATTGGACTAATTTTTGTTTTAATCCTATAATTTACTTTCAAACACAAATCAATCAGACTAAAAATTTCGGAGTGATTTAGAAAAATCACTTTTTCTCAATTTTTTTTTGTCAACGGTAACTCACGAACGAATCCTAATTTTTTTGCCTTATTTCGGCAACCTTTTTACAAGCTTTTTATTAGCTTTACTTGTATGTTTGTATATTTGTATGTTTGTTTGTAATCGACTTCTTTGGGTGCGATTTTGACCCACTTTAAACGGCCAGATTTCGTTCAAACTTTGTAGGCTTATCGAGGACCGATAACAATACACTAATTTGATAAAATTATTCCATTTTTCAATTTGTAAAATAAGATTTTTGTTAATTTATATAATTTTCATCTATAGTCGATAAGACAGGAATTTCAATTTCCAATCATTATCTTTAGCCGATTTATCTAATATTAACAAATTTTCAAACACCAAAGAGAATTTTTAATTCATCAAAACAAATGATAGTTTAAAAAAAAAACTAAAAAATCACGCTTTCATAAATAAACCAAACTAAAAAGTAAAAAATAAATAATAGTTTAAAAAAACTAAAAAACACGCTTTTTATAGAAAACCGAACTAAAAAAATAGAAAATAAGTTTTAATGAATTTAAATTGAGAATAGTGTTAAAAATTTCAATAAATATAAATTAATAATAGTGTGAATAAAAAAAAAATTTATTTTATTTTAAAAAAAACGTGGGGTGCATGGTGTCAATACACAGAAAAAAAAAATAACTTGATTCAAGAGAAAAATTCTTGAACCAAGAATATAATTTTGAAGAGGGTAATTGTCTTGAATCAAGACGAAAAATTCTTGAATTAAGTAAAATTTCCTCAAATCAAGAAAAATTTTCTTAAATAAAGAATTTTTCTACTCAAATCAAGAATATTGAGCTCTTCAAAAATATATACTTGATTCAAGAATATTTTTTTTTTGTGTAGTTTCAAATATTTTATTGACAGATATGAGTAGAGTGATTATCATTTTGATAATATCTTAAAAAGCACCCCACGTTTTTTTTAAATAAAATAAATTTTTGTTTATTCACACTATTATTAATTTATATTTATTGAAATTTTTAACACTATTCTCAATTTGAATTCATTAAAACTTATTTTCTATTTTTTTAGTTCGGTTTTCTATAAAAAGCGTGTTTTTTTAGTTTTTTAAACTATTATTTATTTATGATTATACCCTCTACTTGTTAATTCACGGAATCGAGATATTTTGCATACTGTTGTATAGATAATTTAATGGAGATAAATTCCATACTTTTTTCTTCATAAACCTTGATGAGCACCGTTTCGTTAATTATTAAATCATGTTCTTGTCGAACGCTGAATATCATGTTAAGTTAATGTACACAAGGTGCACATCATTCCTCTAGTGAACTGGAAATTAGCATTGGGAGGGTGACAAACATGAGGGTTGTTGGCCACTGCAGTTGTCTGACCACTGGTCGACATATCCACTGTGGAATACAACCACTTACGTAGAACGTGGTTTCACTGAGGCTTAGTACGGTATAGAAATCCGTTGTTAACGACCAATCGCAATGATTCATTACTCTTGGCCTTAAATTTCTCTTTGTTCGTACCATTAATTTTATCTTTTCATCCCTTATGAGACCAATCGATTCTTAAGCGAAATCACACCATTGTAGTTCTCACCCTCATGTATAATTACTTCATGGACTGTGCTACATTTCCACAATTCCATTAGTGGAGTCCTTTGTTTGGACCTCATTTACTTCAACCTTGTATATTGATTTCTCGCACAGTCATGCTGTTATATCTTATTATAATTATAGTCCTACAAGAACTCATTTCTATTGAAAACGTTACATCAAATACGTCCCATTATCAATAGGTTTTAGAAGTTTTAATTGAAAGGAAAAAAACTCTAGAATTTTCCGATAGTAATTTTTATGAATATGACAAAATTCCGATGCTTGACTGGATTTTTTTAAATACATTCATTTATTTAACTCGAAAAACAAATCAGATTATTTGTTGTTAAAACATCATCAATTATTTGAGAAATAATTGTAATCTATTTACAATCTCATTGAATATCATAAACACCAACCTTAGAGAATTTCCGTGTTTGTTAATTCTTGAATATTTAATGACTTCATAAGAGATTTACATCTACTTGATGTGATAAATATATCAAAAATAACAATTTATACGGTAATTAATATAATTTTCAGCCACTTGTAGATTTATTGAAAAACTCTTTCGAATTAAGAGAAACAATTAACGAATAAATATTTCTTTCTAAAGTCACTAATTTTCGTCGATTCGTCTGAATTATTAACAATAGCAGAAATTAATAATTTAATTACTGTATGTTTTGTCATAAGAGATGATAATGAGTTTTTGTAATAAGACCTGGCAATACGCCTAAAACTGAATGATGTTCTAATAAAATTTTTCATGCAATCTATCACTACACGGCGAAAAGAACATAGAGATTTTTCCTATTTTTCCAATGTTAACATGGGAATTTTTTCTTCATTAACATGATAGAAATATCCATGTGTCATAGGAAAAATTTATTTGTCACTAAAATTTATGTAACTTAATGTAATCACTACAAATTTACATAACAATTTTCTCATTCGATCAATTTCAGATAATTTAAAAGTATAACTGTGATATACAGTCGGTTTGTGATAAAAAAATTCGACGAAATTTTTTTCAAATTTTGCTTTACATTTCGAAAAAATTAAAAATCCAGCAGATTATGGACGGTGTGGCTTAACTTGCCATAATTTTTTCAAAAGTTGAACTATCGGGAAGTTTTTTTTTTTTCAAAATTTTTTTTACTAAATGTTCTTTTTGGAAAAAAATAGAAAAAAATTATTCAAACCTACCTTCATCGTTATTTTTTAGATTTAAAAAAAAACTCCGAATTTCTCAATGATAAACATCTTTAATTTCTTTTTTCTTTCTTTCATATGAAACTTTGACATTTTCTACAAATATCCTGAAAATTTCAGAATAGTGTTTTTTCGATTTCTATTTTTTTTCAATTGAAAAAAAAAATTTTTTTCATGCCATAAATGAATTTTTCCTATGTCACATGGATATTTCTATCATGTTAATAAAGAAAAAATTCCTATGTTACCATTGGAAAAATTCCTATGTTAACATTAGAAAAATTCCTATGTCGACATAGGAATTTTTCCTATGCAAAAATAGGGAAAATCCCTTTTTTTTTTTCGCCGTGTAGTTCAGAGAACTAAATTTTTTTCTCAGTGAATTTACATCTGAAATTGTAGGATAAATTGAACGATTTTTTATGACTCTTTTTAAAAATTATTTAATAAATGGATGATCCAACACCTTAATAATGAAATCCAGGGACAAAACATGTGTTTGATTGTGTCGTTTCAGGACTCATCAAATTTTTCTACTTTTTGACAAATCACGTTTTGATAGTAAGCTCTTAAAGTGATAAATGTCCTTGCAATTTATAAAATTCTTTTTTCCCAGTCGAAATTAAATTAACTATGCAAATGTTTATCTATTCTAGTATCAAGTGTCTATTAAGTCACTTGACGGACATTTTTACAGGCACTAATGTATGCTTTTATCCGTGCCTCCAAAAGTCCCTATATTGAATATCGCATCCATGCTTATGAAAATATCCACAAAGTGTCTCAATAAAATCACCGATTCTAATAAAAATACCGTGAATAATTGCTCCCAATGACAATTGAAACCAATTGATTAGCGATAAGCAGCTCTCTAACTATTTTTCTAACAAGCAGCTCAACATTAGACTCTAGATGATAGACTTTAACAGTGCCTTGATGATCATTAACTCTATCCAAAAGACTTACATTCAAAGGCGTGTCGACGTTGGCGCTCCATGACCCCATCGAAGTAGTAGAAATAACATTCCCATTGTCAATGACCTTCATGTTGATGCTCATATCAAAAGACGCATGATGCTCGCCATTGCGTTTATCCCAAGCAAACCCAGCAAAAGTGGGTTCAAATCCGCTTTTGGTTGTGTCCATCAACCACTTCAGTAGATTGAATCCATCTCGCGACGGCGTGTTGTTCCGGTTGTATTGATCGCAAGTAATATGAGAAGGTACATTTGGCCAAGCATTCTCCTTTATCGCTGATTTCATAGCATTGACTCCAACTCGGACCAGATCGTAGTAGAACGCGGAGGCTAGATACGGTTTCTGGATGATTCCTTGATTGGTCAAGAAACTGAGATGCTGTTGATTGGAAGATGTCAATTTTGGTTCGAAAAGCAGCACAGAGATGTTTTTGTTGTTGCACTTGAGGTCTGGCTGTTCAGTCATAGTCAGAGCGTACCAGCCGAATTTCCGAGAATTTTTTCTTTATTAACATGATAGAAATATCCATGTGTCATAGGAAAAATTTATTTGTCACTAAAATTTATGTAACTTAATGTAATCACTACAAATTTACATAACAATTTTCTCATTCGATCAATTTCAGATAATTTAAAAGTATAACTGTGATATACAGTCGGTTTGTGATAAAAAAATTCGACGAAATTTTTTTCAAATTTTGCTTTACATTTCGAAAAAATTAAAAATCCAGCAGATTATGGACGGTGTGGCTTAACTTGCCATAATTTTTTCAAAAGTTGAACTATCGGGAAGTTTTTTTTTTTTCAAAATTTTTTTTACTAAATGTTCTTTTTGGAAAAAAATAGAAAAAAATTATTCAAACCTACCTTCATCGTTATTTTTTAGATTTAAAAAAAAACTCCGAATTTCTCAATGATAAAAATTTTTAATTTTTTTTTCTTTCTTTCATATGAAACTTTGACATTTTCTACAAATATCCTGAAAATTTCAGAATAGTGTTTTTTCGATTTCTATTTTTTTTCAATTGATATTCATTAGTGATTTAATTTATAGTGAAATTACAAACTTTATAACTATGTTCAAAAGTAATTGTCGAAGTCAATCAAAAGTGAAAAAACTATTAAATTTGTTTATAATGAATTATATAATTAGAAATGCTCGTATTCTGATATTGATACTATTGGTAGGCTTAAGCCTATATTTTTCATGTAATAATGAAATAATAAAAAATTTTTTTTCATATTCTGTCTCGATACGTAAAAAAAGCGCTACTTTTTTTCATCAATTAATCAAAAAGATATTCTTTTCATTCCGTTAGTTTTTCGCACGCTCATAAGCGAAGCGAATGAGGTTGTGCTCTACACTCGACTTATAAAAATCAAGCGATTTCTTGAACTAAAATTGTTTCTATTTAATTTCCATCGCACTTATAGAACAATATTTATACATAAATGTCATCGAAAGACACTAGTTTCAACACTTATGATATTTTTAAAAAACAATTTGCTTTTAAAAATTATTTCGTGGACGTCCGGCTGTCAGATGTATGTATGGAAGCTGGTGT
Source organism: Cotesia vestalis (assembly GCA_000956155.1). Lineage (NCBI taxonomy): Eukaryota > Metazoa > Arthropoda > Insecta > Hymenoptera > Braconidae > Cotesia > Cotesia vestalis. The sequence goes on along the minus strand of JZSA01003407.1, from coordinate 3,189 downwards.
GGTCACGATAACTGCCGACAAACTTAACTGATCAAGTCAATTTTTTTATACGCTTTAGTATGATCTAAAACTGTTTTTTCAAAAATTACGGTCTAATTCAATGTAGTTTATTTATAATTAGCAATAAAATAAAAATTCACGAATAGTTTATAGATCTATATCTATGTAAATAAGGTTCGTTTACAATACATGAGCAGTATTTTTTCTTTTCTAGATGGACAATGGCGCGAGAGATTTAAAAGTATTTGTATTTTATTTTAATCAATTTTATTATGAAAAATGAGATTATGAGGCGAGCATTTTTGGATTTTCCTATCTTCTGACCATTAGTCAGAGAATTTTACATGCTTTAAATGAGAAGTAAGCCTGAAAATGTCGAATTTTATTATTAAATATCTTGTTTTTCAAACGGTCAAAAATTCTGAGACTTCGAAATTTATTAATAAACGTTATTCATCAATCGTCAAAAAAATTTAGGTACACAGTAAAAAATTTTGTGTCATTGCGTCAAAAAATTTTCTATTAAAAATTTTTGTGTTAAATATTTAACACTTTTATATGTAAATTTAACATTTGTTGTGAAAAGTGTTAAATTCACAAGAAAAAGTGTAAAATATGTAACATAAAAATTTTTAACACAAAATATTTTGACGCATTGACGCAAAATTTTTTATTGTGTAGTAGCTAGTATAATCCAGATATCACTCAGGATGCTACTGAGTATAATTTATAATGATATCCAGTGTAATCTTGTTCTTTCCGTGTACTTTGAAAGAAAATGACTTAATTCATGATCGAAAAAAAGGTCACTTCAAATTAGTATGTAAACAGTTCTGAGGGTGAATGCATAAATACAATGATATTAATAAAACATGAATAATTCACCTGTTGAAATCCCTGAAAAATTTTTGTCTGATCACACATAAATATGCATAATTACCCTGGACAAATTATTCGTTTAATAATATGGAGCGTATTAAACACTTTCGTGCTTGATCCGTGCAATGTTAAAACCGCAAAAATTATATTATGAATAATATATACCCATAATGACCCAAAATTGGACCACTACATATTTTAAAGTTTTAAAATGTTAATATCCGGAATTTAAATGATTGCATCCACTCAATCTGTTTGTTCATGCAGCAGATAAAGCAAGCTCATCTCGGATGAAAAAACAATTAGACTTAGATCGTGCATAAATAGTCGTGAAAAAAGCATCAATATTTTTTGTTTTCAAGATTAAGGGGTTATATGCACTTGAAAGGTCAAACTTAGATTTTTAAAATTTTCCTCGTACCCTTTCTCGTAAATTTATCAAATTATGGCTTATCTAATGGCACACAATATATTGCATGAAGCTCAAAAATATTTCTACTTAAATTTTTTATCTATTTTTGTAGATTTAAGTTGCACGAAATTTTTATTTTTCCAATTAAAAATTATTAGTTTTACGTAACTTTTTAATATTATCAATAATTGCACTCGAATTTCGTAATGGTTGTAGAAGTTATTTCACTGTGTTGATCAAACTATTATTTATTCTGAATATTATTTTGTAAGGTCATATTACACCCTTGATTTAACCTTTTAATTAAATTTTTTTCAACTACTTTCTGATTATCGAAAATTAATGAATACGTTAATGTAATCCAATATGATTGAGTTAACTGATAGGTGATGTGATGACATGTCGCTTAAAAAATTATAGAATTTGTAAATAAGCGATTGGGGTGCGCTAAAATTATGCACATTTAATTAAAAACCACAAAACAAGCGAAAACAAATTATTTAATATCATATTCATGGAATATATTTTTTAGTTCACCCCGTTCAATTATAGCAATTCACGCGGAAATACTAAAAATAAAATTGATAATGAATCTTTTTGAGAACAAAATAAGTAGATTATTTTCCAGTTCAATTCAATTCAACTCTATAAAAACGAATTGGAATAATATTCTTCGCAATTATAGAAGTACTATGTATTTTGTGTAAACTTGCAGTTTTTATCATTTATGTGTCACATCTATAATTCGTCATCATACTTTAAAACGGAATAGCCAAGAATAGATGTTAAGGGTAGATGCAATTCTAAATTTTGACAAGATTATAGACAATAAGAATTGTTTCATGTGCTTTTTATTAATGATCATGTATGAAAAAAATATTGAAATCATACAAGCATCCAGTTTTCATTATTCCAATACTTCGTCAACTGTTTAGTGGTTACTTACGTAAGGAATACGGTATAGTGATTACTGCACTCTAACTGCAAGTGGTAACAAGCAGATCGCAACTAAGCCATACAGATTGTTATAATCGTTTTAGAGATGAAACGGAATTAACATTAGAGGTGAAACTGCAAAATCTTAGTATAAGTAGAAAAAGAAAAACTCATTTTTTGACTTCATGACTTAATTGTGTAGCTTTAAATCGCTAATCGTCTAATTGAATCGCTTGAAGTCAAATTCGTTGAAAGTCCAGAAGGAAATTTTTTGGAATTCCGCTTCCCCATTATACAAAAAATAACACGCATAAAAATAATTTGTTTAAATAATAAACGACTGGATATTTTCCGGATCAAAAAATTCAATCTGTTTTATGATTATTGAAAATTTTTAATATTTTTCATTCAATTTAACTTTATTATGTGTATTTATTTTATATAAGAATTTTATCTGTTTTAGCCCGTATTATTCCCAATTCAGACAATTTTTAATGTTATAATAAAATTGTTTTCTATTATTTCAAGGCCAGAATCAGACTTTTTTTGTCACAATCATTTAGCTGGTTTTGATCACATTAAGGTCAAAAACAGACCAAAACGTTCCATACTTTTTAGTCAGTTTTTGATCGCCTGTAGATTAAAAACAGACCTTTCACGAATTCGATAACAATAATAATAATAATGAAAATAATCATAATAATAGTAATATATTTATTTATTTATTATCGTTTTATTCGTGTCCTCGAAGATCCTCTACAGGGCCCTGCTTTTCATTCTCTGAAACTGAAATAGTGACTATTCACTATTTCGTGATACAATGTGTACCAAACGGTATACTTCGCACGACCAAATAGTGAATACCGCTCATTAAATGATGCGTGAAATTACAAAGTTTAATATAAATCTTGTCATCTTGTCAACATTTTAATCTTGTCGATGTATTCACATTGTATTTAATA
>JZSA01003406.1:0-14069 GCA_000956155.1 Cotesia vestalis | reverse complement strand
TATACTTCGCACTACCAAATAGTGAATACCGCTCATTAAATGATGCGTGAAATTACAAAGTTTAATATAAATCTTGTCATCTTGTCAACATTTTAATCTTGTCGATGTATTCACATTGTATTTAATATCGATGATTAGAAAACTATAGATTTAGATCCAATGAAACGATGAGAACTATTTTACGTGTGTTAACACAAATTTATTAGTTATCACTGCAACTGATATTCGCAGATACAGAACTTTTATAGCCCATGAAATTTTAAGCTATGACAAATAAATATGACAGATGTAAAGTTATGATCAACGATCAGTTCATAAAACAATAGAGCGCATGAATATATTATAATTTAATTTATTTTTTCAAATAAATGCGACATAATAATTTTTAATAAAATACTTAAGACTCAACAAAATTATAAGTCGCTATCTTAGTCGACTTTTGGCCTTTGAACATTGAGAATTAAAATTGTTGATCAAAAACAGTATAAGATTTTATATTGAAATTGAAAACAATACATATAGTCCAAGTACAAATTAACTAGACTAAAAACCGATCAATCTTTTTAGTCTCATTCGATTAGAAACAGTATAAAATATTTATAGCTGCTCAATTATTTTACTAAAAGGTTGTTTAAACTTAAAACAGATAAAAAATAATTTGAATAGTAGATCAAATACAGATGAAAATGTTTTTAAAAGTTCAAATACAGATCAATAATTTCAAATGCAGATCATTTTGCTCAAAATCAGTTTAAATTTTTCGACCCGGGTTAGAAAATATGTCTTAGTCCTAAAAAGTTTAGAAAATCCAAAAGTGCACGCCTCATAAACTCATTTCCACAACAAAATTGATTAAAACAAAATAAATATGATGAAATAATAAAAAAGCGTGAAGTTAATTAATCATTATAAATAAAAAATGAACCTTAATTTTCCACAGAGACAAAAATTTTTATAAAGATTGATTATTCTTCTAATTTATTCCTCAATGAACAACTTAGTACATGAATTAGAAGAGATTTTGTTATGAAGGCAGATTAATTAGTATAAAGTCACTCGTGATTTATTGTGTAGTACACGAGGATCTTAGATGAAGCCCAGAATTTTAGTTGGCCGTTGTGAACTCAAGATGATAGTGTCGTTACAGTTATAATGACGGAGAAAGCTCCTCGAGTTTGGCCTTTCGACCCCTTGTTATCGTGTGACGAACGATCGATCTGGATGTTCGCACTTTGTGGTAATAGGGTCACAAATAACTATATAAAGAAGAAAAGAAATCAAGGGAGAAAATGAAGGCTTAAGGATCACTAAATAAGTTCAAAACCCACAGTCTACAGACAACTGTAATAAGATAACTTATCTAAGGAGATATAATGATAGACCCAGACTTTATCATCGATCATTTACATTCCATAAGTCTGTTGGGAAACCCGAAGAATAACAAAATATTATGCATTAGTAACTCATCTCTTAAAGTGGGTCTCATAGAAACGGTGATTACTCGTAAGTGGAAATATTATCAAAAGGTACAGTGAGAAATATTTCTCAAAATTCGAAGTAAATGATATTTTTTATTTAAACGTTTAGAAATCTTAATGTCAGTAAATGATTTCACCTTCACAAAATTCAGCAGGAAAAGTTATTCTTAACTCGTCGGTATGATTTATTCAATAGAGATGTGACAAAGCGTGGCAATTTCAAGAATTCATCGATTTAATTTGCTTTCTATCTGTATAAGTAATAATATATCAGTCTAGAGTTTTTTAAAAATTTTTTTGATGTAAAAAATTAACTACATCCATTTGAGATAAAGCTTTTTAAGTAATTTTCACAATTAGCTTATAACTTTTTAATGAATTGCAATTTTGATTTGAAATTTAAAAAATATATTTTTGAATATTTTTACAAGCAATCTATAAAATGTAGATATTTTCAATATCTATAGGCCCTGTGAATGCCTCAGTTGGGACATATGTATCGAACAAATTTTTTACAACGACTGCTTTCAGAGTTCAATAGAGAGAAATTATTCATTTACAAATAAATATTGTAATTAGTTGAACTATATTAGTTATCAAAAAATTTTACAATGTCTCGTTAATTCAATCATTGATCACGTAGATTTTTAATAAATTTTTTTTTAACTTTCCGCTAAGAAAATCGAAGATTTTCAAAAATCGGAGTTATTGGTTTACCCCGCTTTATAAAAATCGATATTGAACTTTAAAGTTCGAGTTTTTGAGATTCTTAGTACTGTACGAGATAAGTTTACTTTGTATATGTAATTACCACTAAGAAGCTCTTCTTGATAAGATTGTAGTATAAAATTAAACTGACATTAAACAAAACCTACTAAATTAAAAAACGAAAAGTTTCAGTTGTAGCTGCAATCAAGGTTTTAAAAATTTGATATATGGACAGGTCAGAAAATTCTTCAACAGGGTTTTTTTCAATTTATTTTAATATTAAATTCAATTTATAATATAAAAAATAAAATAATAGTCTACAACAGTATTTAAATATTTGTGCTTTGTCTGTATATAAAATTAAAATAAATTTTGTTTTTAATTTTTTAAAAATAATTTCTAAATAATTAACAATAATGTAAGAAACCAAAATAAAATTTTTCAAATTGAATCATAATTGATTTTTATTATAATTTTTAACAGTTCATTGATAGAATTCTCTTTAGTCTATTTTATTTGACATCCCTGATAAAAAAATGATTATTGAAAAATTCTATAGTTTAAACAGAACTTTCGCAAGAAAAGCCTTATTTCTGAATCATTAATTAATATTCAACAGCGGTAAAAAAAATAAGAAATATAAATTTTTCGAATTAAAAATAATTGAATGTAACTAGTACAGTTTGTCTGCGTCCAAAAAAATTGTTTTATACTTAAAAAGGTAGCAATACTTATTTATTGTCAACAAAGCAGACAGGTACTGCTAGTGAGCCAATAAATCTATATCGAATATGATTATCTTCATCTTCACTGCATATCTTTGAGGTATTTTCTCATTTTATTCTGGAATTTCCTTGTCAGCAAACTGATAGCTTTCATAATAAGTAATTATAAAAGCAAACTGGGAGTTTGTGATATTTATGCATAGCAGCAAGAATTCATATTTGGCTCGAGAGACTATTCAGTTTCTTTGCGTCCCTCATAATCAGCTTGGCATCTAATTTACAATATATATTGAAAAAAAATTCAAAGCTGATCAAAGTGACAGTGTCGTAACGAATTTCTCTAAAGCGTTTGAAAAGGATAAAGTAATTTATTTTCACGCTATTGCTTTTTAACCTGAATTAAATCTTTAGAAGATGCTATTGAGTGCGAAATTTTTGTAAAAAAAGAGATTGAAGGTAAAAAGTATTGTTTCAGAACAATGCAAAAAATTTGGTTCTACGTCATATAATCCGAGGTCATTATATCCGCGACAATATATCCGCGCGACAATATATCTGCGACGTTATATCCATAAATTATATAATGCGGATATAATTTCGCGGATATATCATCATCATAATAATAAAAATAAAATGCTTTTATTCATAAGAAAAAAAATATTTTTATTGAAAAATTAAGTGAAAAATAATTTTAGTAAATATCTGCGACAATATATCCGCGACATAATATCTTTAAGCAAAAATATCTGCGTCGTTATATCTACAAATTATATAATGCGGATATAATGTCGCGGATATATCATCATCATCATCATCACCATTATTATAGTCATCATCATCATCTTATCTTTACTACGACAACTACAGATATGAATATATACACCTTTTAATGATCACTTGCAACATAACAATGTACAATTATGCCACATTACATTCATATATAACGTCATTAATTTTCCAACTAGGGGGCATCGCCCTCCAACCCCCACCGGGGCTTCGCCCCTGGACCCCGTCTAATTCTTTTCCTGTCATAACGCCAAGGGTTTTATGTCGCGCGGATATAATAGCACGGATATATCGCCAAAGATTTTATGTCGCGCGGATATAATGACACGGATATAGTGTCGCGGATATAATGACCTCGGATTTTATGTCATGTTACCAAAAATTTCAACAAGAATTTTGATCTAAATTACTAGGAAAATTTTAAAGGAAAAAAATTCATGATGAAAAAAAAAGTTTTTTTTTTAATTTTAATCTCTTTTAGAGAAATCAGTTTTTTTTTTTAAACATGCAATTAAATTATCAATCAATAAATAAAAATTTCTTGATACGCCAAAAGTTGTCTAGAAAAATTTCAGTTAGACAACCCTTTTTACTGTTTTTATCAAGATTTTTCTGTTATATTAAATGAAGAAACTAGTATTCGAACCAACAATATAAAGTTTTTCGAAGAAAACGAAACTACACTGTGAAGTTTAAAGAGTTGTACTTGAATAAAAAATTTTCATAATAGTATAGGAATCATTAGAATAATATTAAAGGAATCATTCCTATAATAATATGGGAACTATTCTCATTATATTATGGAAATCGTTCCCATAATAGCGTGGGAACTATTCTTATACCATTATGGAAACCATTTCCATAATATTATAGGAATAATTCCCATAATGGTACGGAAATAATTTCCATACCATTGTAGGAACTATTCCCATAATTTATAGGAATAATTCCTATAATTTATTGGATTCATTCTTTTATATTATGGCCATCATTCCCATAATATTATAGGAACCGTTCTTATAAATTATTGGAATGATTCTTATAATTACACAGAAAAAAAAAAATTCTTGAGCTAAGAAAATTGTAAGGAAGACCGAAATTATTTTGAGCAAGAAGAAATTTTCTTGGCTTAAAAAAATTTAATTTCGTTCAAGAAATTTTAATTTCATTCAAGAAATTTTCAATCTTCCTTGAGATTTTCTTGATTTAAGAAAATTTACGCTTGATTCAAGATTTTCTTTATTTCTGTGTATAGAAATCATTCCTATAATTATGGGAACTGTTTTCATAATTTATGGTTATAGTCTCCATAGTGACATAAGAAAAAACTATATAAAATTATGGGAATAGTTCCCATATTTTTCGTTCTGTGTATACTCTTGAATCAAGTAATAGTAGTTATCGACTGAAGATTTTAGTCCGTTGAAGTCAAGAATACGAGATTCAAGACAGTAAATCATTAATGCGCAACAACTAGTTGTCTTCAAAATAAAATCCGTGGAAAGATTACTTCTTTCAAATCACGACGGTTTTTTCGTCAATGTACAAAAGACACTATTCCATATTATTAAGAGAACAAGAGGAATGTTTTCTCCAGCATATTTATATAATAACGTTATATTTTTATGTTGAAATTTAATATTATTATAAAGGTATTGACCTACTGACTTTTGTTAAATTGCACTGTACTTTCTTAACAATTGACATTTCTAAAGATATAAGCTCATTCCGATATTTTACTCATCAAGAGCTTTAATTTGAGTACCCACATGCATTTTTGATATATTTTTCATGTATACATATATATAATATATATAAATATATGAAAAATTGATGTGGGTACTTAATTGAAAGGTCTCGATGAGTGTAACATCGAGATGAGCTTATATCTTTAAAAATGTCAATAGTTCACGAGATACAATGTCATTTGTTAATTATGTATCAAGAGATAGAGAATTTTCGAATGCAGCCTAAATACTTATCATCATAAATTGACTATTGGTGAAAATGATATGAAACCATGAAAAACCATAACTCCAGCTCAAGACTTTTCCAACAATGCCAAATTTAACCATAAAAATCAATTTTATCATATAAATACACTGGCCACAAAATTTTGCTTATTCTCTTAACATAAGAATTATGTTAATTTTAAGTTACCTAAATTTGCGATAATTGTTTATGAGTTATCTTTTGTAGTTACCTGCATTCATCTCTGGGAAAAATTACCAATCGATGTGATAAATGCTTCCAGTATAGAAATTTTTAAAAATAAACTTTATGATGACCTCTTTAATTTAGACGTCTAAATTTAAACTAAATTCTCAGTTAAATCTTAAAAATTATTAAAATCATAATTATGAATAATGTAGACTATTATCTATAATTTTCACTTAAAATGTTTCTTACAAAATTAGTATTTAAGCAATATTACTTTTACTCATATTTTATTATGTTTAAATTAAGTATTTATAAGTTTTAATAATCATGTTAAAATTAAAAAATTTAAATATGTATCGTATTCAAATAATGTATATTTTTCTTTTGCCATTTAGACAGTGAAGGCTTCGGCATAAGTCAATAAATTCAATTCAATTCAATTCAATTCTTAATAATATAGATTACAATAGTAAAATAGTAAAAATTTCTTCAATTTTCTTTCCGTGTAATTCATTATTTTTAGCAGTTATATAGTAACTACAGGTTGCCAGTTTACTTTATTAAATTGATGTTATTTTTTTATTTCTGTTTGCTACTTTCTATTTTTCAACATTTAAAAATTTTTTATAATAAAAAATATTTTTTGTCGGTAGTTTATTGACGATATTTAACCTGATACGAGCAAACATATAGTACAGCAGAGTTATATAATAAATTCCATTATTCTTCTATCAGAATTATGTAAACTGATCATTAACAGCAGGAAAAAATGTAGACAAAGCAAAAAAAATAAATGTAAAAATCCCCGAGTAAAAAAGTTTGGCATTATTTTGAACTGATTAATTTGCTAGCTTGCAGTTCGCCTATATGAAAATACGTATGAAAAATGATACGAATTAAAACTTCAATTTTATGGTGATCTTTTTATGGCGATCAATTTACTTATACGCCAGCAACAAAAAAAAACTCATGGAAAAAAATTATCTAAACTATTTCTAGTCCGTTACATGAAGCATACCATATGATTAATCATACAAAGCGGAGAAAATATTATAAAAAGTATCTCTTCTTTATTATGTCAATGAAACCTATCATGAAATCAGTATCATCTTCATGGTATTTAGAAATTACAATATGGTACTTGCTGTATGTGTTCTACTCGTTAGGGGAAATTCAGGGTATAGAGGGTGGAGCAAAGAAAAATGTTATCTTCTCAATCAAAGCCTACGGTACATTCTAAAAAAAAGTAATTTCGATAATCCCACTTCGTCCAATGAAGCTTTGTCAAATCTTATGACTAATGTTCTGTTTATGTCTCCTATTTTTCAAAACAAACCTCATTTATTATAAGCAAACGACAAAGGTTAGGAACTTAAAATAATAAAACTAGTCATTGAGTCACCTATTTCTTGCAAGTAAACTGCTCTTGTCTTTTTAATGGGTTTTATAAAAATCTAACTATTGCTAAGTCCTTCCGTGTAAAAAAAATCGTCTGAAAAAAGTCGTTTGTTTAAGGAAATCCACGCAAAGTAGTCAAATTTTTAAAACTTTCTGAAAATTTGTAAATTCAATCTACGTAGACTTTTATTAATAATAATTGATAAAAAAATTAAAAAACAGTAGGTTTCTGGGATATTTAATCAAATAATTACGTTTGAAAATTGTAATTTTTATATGGAGGTAAATGAAGATTCCGCCAGCCGCGTATTTGGTTAGAAATTTGAGGGGGAACACCACTGTGACGATCGAAAAAAAAAGGTGATTTTAGGGAATTTTTTTTTTTTTTTTTTATTAATGGTACATTAAAGATTATCACAAGTTTATATATGCACAGAAAAAAAACTTTCTTGAACCAAGAAAATTGTAAAGAAGACCGAAGTTATTTTGGAGCAAAAAGAAATTTTCTTGGCTTAAGAAAATTTAACTTCGTTCAAGAAATTTTAACTTTATTCAAGAAGTTTTCAATCTTCCTTAAGATTTTCGTGATTTAAGAAAATTTACGCTTGACTCAAGACATATTCTATATTTTTATTTTAGAAATACGAGCTGATTCAAAATTTCAAAAAATTTCTAAAAATTCAACTTTTTTTGGTTTTCCTTGCAATAACTTTTAAATGCGATAACTTTTTATATTTCTTTAAATTGCATCTTAAAATTTATTAAATAACCTTCAATTATCATGCTAATTTATTGCCCTAAATTGATTAGATCAGGAATAAGAGATTAAAAATTTTTAAAATCGCAATAAAATTCAACAATTTTTGGTCCTTAGCACAATAACTTTTGAATGCGATAACTTTTCATATTTCTGTAAATCACATCTTGAAGCTTATTCAATAAGCTTTAATTCGCATGCATTATTATTTTTTCAAATTAATTGTATCAGAAATGGCAGTAAATTGAAAGTTAATTTTTTTTTATTCATTATGAAATCTACTTCCATTTCGGCTGCCGAATGGCCTTTTTTTAAGATTCGATTCTCCTGAATTAAAAATTTCTCAATGATGACATAGTAGAATTCCTCACGACACTGAAAAACTCCTTATGTGTCTTAGAAGAAATGAAAAAATAGCAATTTTTGTCTTCTGTGGAGCAAATTAAATTCAGTTCACGGTCACGTCCTCTTTGCTTTTCGATTAAACAAGCTCTGCTTTGACAAATGTATCTTCCTAAGCGTCAGGCTTTCCTTTAAGTTATTGCAACAGAACTCCGACAATTTGTCGATCCTTTAGTTAATCTCAGCTTTTATTTTAAAATATCTACTGCAACGATTTTGTCACGAAGTTTTTTCTTTTTACAATTTTATATGCTGAAAAATTTCTTAAATCCAATTCTATAAAATTGAAAGAACAAAAAAACTTTTTACATTTATTATCTTAAAAGGACGGCGAGAAATGAATAATTATTTTTTAAGAAAAAGCACATTGATGCACTGAATTAAAGTTTCTACTTTCCAACATTGTCTTAGGCGCGAGATATAATGAGCTAAAAACGACTAATATTGTAAATGCTTCTGCTGTAAATGAAACTTCAGTATAATAAAGCCGAGTTGACTGTACAAAATGTTTATAAAATGGTTTTCCACTTAAGATTAGATGAGATAAGTTCCTTTCACACGGATAAAGTTAATGCTTCCCTATAATCCCTTTCTCCGACTATCGAAATATCTGACACGTTGCTAGACATACATATATACTACTTTGTAGCAGATGGTAGAATGATCTTCCCCTAAATCGTCTAGCAATAAAATCAGACAATTACAAACTAATTTTACGGAAACTAGGATTTCCTTTCACGATTAGTACTGGTAATAATCGGTAATAATCATCATCAGATTACAGTAAATATCTAATGAAGGATTGAATTTTTTAATGTATGACACAGAAAAAAATATTTTGTATTCAATTAACACTTTTTATGAGTTATTAAATCTTGAACGTCAAAAAACGTTATTCAGTTTCTTTCGTTCAAAATTCTTGACTGACACAAATAGCTCCATTTTTCTACAAGACAAATTTGTTTTGAATGAAAAAAACTATATTTGAAATTTACACTACTGATTAATACCGATAAAAATCAGACAGTTTTTCAGCTTTTTTTTTTTTTTATCAAATTATTAATTTATAAAAAAAATTTACTAATTTTTTTCTAACAATTTTTATTTTATTTTGGCTTGAGTTTTATTTTTGTTATTAATGCGTAGTTTTTTTGGAAATATGGTAATTATTCACAAGTGGGGTCGACCATTTCTATTTTCATTTTTTGAACGAAATTTTTAATTGATACTATTGATATATTTTTATTTTGAAAAATCCATAAAAAATGAACAATTTAAAAGAAAAAAAGAGTTGATTATCACAAGTTTAATAAATTTTCAAAAAAATTCATAAATTTTTTAGAAAATTGTGATATTCAATTTTTTTTTTCAATTGTTCGTTTTTTTTATGTACTTTAAAAAAAAAAATATATCAAAAATATAATTTATTTATTATTTCGAGCTCTCCGAGCTCAAAAAATTGGCTGTTCTAAGCTTTTGGACTGTTTAAGCTCAAAAGTCTGATCGCAGTTTCGTACAACAGTATTTTTTTAATTTTCAAGCCCCCAATAACTTCTGAATGAATGAACGGATTTTCACGCGATTGGTAGTATTCCACAATACAGTAAACATAAACTGATCAAACCGAAAATTTTAGAGAAATTTGAAAAATTCACTTTTTCCGAATTTTTTTAACAATGATAACTCACGAAACAATCCACTGATTTTCAATTTTTTAGCGGCGATCAACGTGGTTTTTTGGGCTCTAATATTTATTTTTTTTTTTTTTCATCAAAAACGATCCAAAAAGAAATAGTGAAGTTATGTGAAAAAAACACTTTTTTCGAAATTTTTCGTTTTTGATAACTCTCGAACGAATCAACCGATTTTGACAGGACTGGTGACAATTAACGTGGATTTTTAAATTTAAGGGTGAATTACTTTTGGGAATCGATCGGTCGAGCCGTTTAGAAGTTATTCCAAAAAAACGATTTTTTTTTAAATTTTATTTTTGAAATTTTTCAAAATCTAGCGAACCGAATCGATAAAAATTTTCACGAAATTTAATGGCAATGACACTCTTTAGATCGCTACCTATTTCGATCTGATTGATCGAGCCGTTCAAAAGTTATACTCGTGTTACTAATTCAACATATTTTGGTCATGTTGAAATTTTATAAAAATTTGCTCTATAAAATTTAAAATTTTTTATACACTTGAATTATTTTTATTAAGTGCCTGATAAAAAAATTTATTTTAAAAAATTTTATGGTCATACCTATGATATAGTGAAAATCAATCCTTTTAAGTCATTAATAGAAAATTTGGAAATTGACTGAATAAAACGAAATATTCATTATTTGAAATCATATTTTTAAACTTAAAGAGTATTGGCTGAATAGATAAATCGTTCAGATTTTCATTTTAGAATTCCCAATCTCGAAATATAAAAAAAAGTTTAAAAGAAGAGTTCAATCTTTTCCACGGTATCTAATTTAAAACAATGTACGCTGATATATCTTCGTAATTGGATATTGCAGTAAAAAATAATATTTTACGAGATTAATAAATTTATTTTTAATCAACTTTGCACTAGTCTCGTACTCTATAAGATTCGCGCCGTCTCGCATCGTCTTTTTTTTTATCACTAAAAAATGTACAATTGAAAATAACTCGAAAAAGTTAATTTTTTTTCTGTTCAGAAATTCCATATTGATAAAGTGTTTAGTATATAGAAACGGATTTGCAGTCTGTTATAGCTTAGGTTTATTTACATTAAAAAAGCCGGGTATAAAGTATAAATAATTTTTTTGTTTTCATTTACGCCCTCTAAAAACATAAAGAAGTGTTGACAAAGTTGTTTTTTCAAGTCCACAAAAATGTTCCTTTTCACTGTATATACACACAGGTCAAGTAACACTTTTTTTATTTATTTTATTTCAATGCTTTACCCCTTGACAAAAACAGTGAAAATACCATGGGAAAAGCTGAGCATTCGTGGATTTACGGGTAGGGAAGCGGATTGTCGAGTTTTCGTTATCCGACGTAGCCAAGTTTTGCTACTGCATGCTACTATCGCTAGCAAAGCTACGGTTAAAATGGGGTGTGGAACTACTGCTCGAACTATACGTGCAGGGATGAAAAGCGTTTGAAAAACTCGCTTTTATTCTTTATTTTATCGAAATATCTTTTTAGTACCACGGCAGACATTTAATTCATCATTTTTAGTTTTAATTTTTAATTTCATTAATTTGAATTTTTTTATGTTGATCTCTACAAAAGTCTGCCCGATTATTAATTACAGCGTTCTCTATTAAAGTTTGTAAAAAATGTTACTGTAATATGTTCAGTTTCATTTAGTTGTGCAAAGAAATGGCAGTGCACATCTATAATAAGCTAGATTTAACTTATTCCAACAAATTAATTCTCTTGCTTTAAGAAATACGTATCTTGATCCAAGAAAATTTATTTAAGTCAAGAAAATCTTTTTGTTTTGAGAAAATTCAGTCTCTTGCTCCAAAAAATTTTATTCTTGATGAAAGTAAATTTTCTTGCCTTGAGAAAATTTCTCTCTTGCTCCAAAAAATTAACTATCTTGATAGTAAATTTGCATTAATATTTTTATTAACTAACATGTCAAATGGGAAGATCAAATAATATTGAATCATTTTTTTTCATTCAATATGTATAATTGCACGCTAAAATAATATAAAATGGTCATCAAATATTCTAGAGAAAAATTTTCTCAAGGTGAGAAAATTTTTTTCTCAGCTGAAGTAGGTGGTGCTGCTCCCCTGAAGTATCTAAAAATTTTGATCAAATATAAAAATATATTGTATCAAGTATTTATGATAATTTGAATTAAGAAAAAATTACTTCTACCAAGAATAGAATTTCCAGAAAAATTTTTACTTCGGCCAACACAACTTCGGTCTTTCTTCAGGCACCCGAAAATTTTCTTGAGCCAATAATTTTGTTCTCCACTCAAGAAATTTTTCTTTCTGTGTACATTTGGAGAAAAATATGTTTTCTGAACATAATCATGTAGTCTGCGCAAAACGAAACCGTTTACTATAGGAACTTGTAAATTTTGTACCAGTTTTCTTCAAGTCCGGTGTTACTATGCATCCATAGTAAAATTCATTGAAAATTTTTCACCATGTAACTATGCACTGTTTTCTCAGCGTAGAAGTCTTTCAAATGCTGTAAACTGTGTTTTCATTGGTCAAACAATTCAAAATCTATAAAGAGTTTTCTGATAAGAACTCAATTTTCGCAAATCATCAATTCATCTAGAAAAAAATTAAAACATTCTGAAAACAATAAAATCGGCTTTCTTTCTTCGAATTTTTTTAAATCGAAAAAATTTTTCTTGAATGAAGTTAATTTTTTTTCTGTTCATAAATTCCATATTGATAAAGTGTTTAGTATATAGAAACGGATTTGCAGTCTGTTATAGCTTAGGTTTATTTACATTAAAAAAGCCGGGTATAAAGTATAAATAATTTTTTTGTTTTCATTTACGCCCTCTAAAAACATAAAGAAGTGTTGACAAAGTTGTTTTTTCAAGTCCACAAAAATGTTCCTTTTCACTGTATATACACACAGGTCAAGTAACACTTTTTTTATTTATTTTATTTCAATGCTTTACCCCTTGACAAAAACAGTGAAAATACCATGGGAAAAGCTGAGCATTCGTGGATTTACGGGTAGGGAAGCGGATTGTCGAGTTTTCGTTATCCGACGTAGCCAAGTTTTGCTACTGCATGCTTCTATCGCTAGCAAAGCTACGGTTAAAATGGGGTGTGGAACTACTGCTCGAACTATACGTGCAGGGATGAAAAGCGTTTGAAAAACTCGCTTTTATTCTTTATTTTATCGAAATATCTTTTTAGTACCACGGCAGACATTTAATTCATCATTTTTAGTTTTAATTTTTAATTTCATTAATTTGAATTTTTTTATGTTGATCTCTACAAAAGTCTGCCCGATTATTAATTACAGCGTTCTCTATTAAAGTTTGTAAAAAATGTTACTGTAATATGTTCAGTTTCATTTAGTTGTGCAAAGAAATGGCAGTGCACATCTATAATAAGCTAGCACGTAGCTTAAATTCTCAAATGGACCTCATTAGTTGATCGGTTCAAAACTTGTGATTTTAATCAAAATGAAAATTTCTTTGATTTTTTTAAAGATCTTCACACCCACGCATCAGTAAAAAAACTATTTTGAATCACGAGAAATAATCTTTTCAATAAGAAACTTATTTTGTAGGCAAGTAGTTGTAGTGTTTCAAAAATTTTTTGTCTTGAATTCTATATTCTTAGTTTCAGAAACCAAAATTTTAATCGAAAAATTTTTTAACCAAAAACAGTTCTTTAAAATGAACAATAATTTCGTTTTTTTTCCGAGTACTTTATATTTATAGTTCAATGACTTGTTTCTCCATTTAAGATAACAATAAAATTTTTTTTTTTTATTAAATTTTTACCTCAATATGTTTCAATATGTATTTGATATTTTTCTCTGTAGAAAGTAAGAAAAATCAGAAAATTTTTACTATTATCTATATTATTAAGAGAATAAGCGAAATTTTGTGGCCAGTGCATTTATATGAAAAAATGGGTATTTAGTAGATTTCATTCACGGAAATAAGATAAATAGAAAAATTACATT
>JZSA01003399.1:0-14489 GCA_000956155.1 Cotesia vestalis | reverse complement strand
ATGTTTTTTGCATCCACTTTCTCTGATACTCCATTATGTTCCTCGATAACTTTATTTCCATTAAGCCCGTAAACTTTTAAATTACTCTCCTAAAAGAAGTTGTAAAAAAAGAAATTAATGAATAAATAAATAAATAAATAAAAAAAAGAGACAATAAATAGGCGAATGTAGAAAGTAATGGAGTGGGGTTAAATAAATGGTTGAATTTCAGCAAAAGTAACAATTGCTTTCCTCGCGCTCAATCTTCTTGGACCGTAAAAATATTTTCGTATCAATTTCATCTATTTTATCAACGACTTAAATCATACCATCGCGTGTTTTAGCTTAGTTTTAGATCATTCAATCTTAAGATTAATATCTCAGTGAAGAAAACAATAAAATTTCTCTGATCTTAAAATTTTTTTTTGAATTTTATAGCAATTAAATTATTAAAAAAAAATTTTATTTAAAAGTTTTACATGTGGTAATATCTCAGTGAAGAAAACAATAAAATTTCTCTGATCTTAAAATTTTTTTTTGAATTTTATAGCAATTAAATTATTAAAAAAAAATTTTATTGAAAAGTTTTACATGTGAAAATAAATGAAAATAAATTATGACATTAAAGTTAGCTGTCACTTGGTAATTTTTTAATTTTCTTTAACTAAAAAATTATTTTAAAAAAATTGCATTTTTAATTTATTAAAATTTCTACAAATCCATTTTTTTAATAATTTTTTTTTTTTGCTATAATTTATTTGTTAAAGAAAATTAAATCAAATTTAATGTCATAAATTCAGCAGATATTTAATAATTTTTTTAACAAATAAATTATGGCAAAAAAATTGACATTTAGAAATTAAAAAAAAAATCAAAAATTCAATTTTTTTTAAATAATTTTTTTATTAAATAAAATTTAAAAATTCTCTAGTGACTGCTAACTTGAATGTCATTTAAAATAAATTTAGCAGATATTTAATAATTTTTTTTTAACAAATAAATTATAGCAAAAAAAAATTAGGGAAAAAATTGACACTTAGAAATTAAAAAAAAATCAAAAATTCAATTTTTTAAAAAATAATTTTTTTCTTAAATAAAATTAAAAAATTGTCTGAAGTGACAGTTCAACTTTAATGTGATGAAAAATTAATAAAAATTACAAGTGAAAATTTTTGAAGTATTTTTTTATTGTAATTAATTTGTTGAAAAAAAATTTTTAAAATTGACAGCTGACCGCAAACTTGAGTATTATTTTCTCCGAGCAAATATTTAAACAATAATACGTGATGCTACTTGTGAGCTTATGATAATTACAAAAAAATAAATTTTCGATGACAGTGTAACGTGATTAACTTATTGATTTAACTGTAACTGGCTTTTTAATCTGGAGGATTAATAGACCAGTAAGATCTTTCATTTCCACATAAAATAATTTTTATAACGCAGCAACAATAATAACAGGTACAAGTGCTGGGTATAAATGCATGAATGTATGTCTTTCTGAGGGAAGAACATAACAGGAGTAGGCTAGCGTTCTTAACGGTAAATCTAATCCGGTCCTGGACATGCCAGTGCAGTCTTTCGAGCACACTCGACCCTTTCAGATCGCTCTGGTGGACCACATAACAGGTGTTTCTTCTGACCTATATATTTACTGATTCACCTATTTTAAATAAAACGTGTCAATTATTTACAATTTAATTAAACAGTAGGTGTACAATTATAAATTAATTAATCGGTGACTTAAAATTTAATTAATTTAATAATGATAATAAAATTGAGAGACATTTAAAAATTTTTTTAATTTTTTTTTTTTTAAATAATTTAATAAAAATATTTAATATTTAATAAATAAATAAATTACAGCAAGTAAAATTTATTTAAAAAATTGTAAATGTAATTTTTTTTCAAATAATTTTCTAGACCTAGTTTATTGTTTTATAAAAATTAAAAAATTGTCAAGTGCTAAAATAATTACTGCCTATTTAATATTTATCTTAAAATATTAAATCTTAAAAAAAAAAAATTTTTTTTAGTAATTTAAATAAAACATAATAATAATAATAATAAATAATATAAACTTTAATGAAAAAAAAAAAAAAAAATAATTTAAGTGTTTCAGACAAGAATAAGAGATTTAAGAATGGTATCATATGATGAAGCAGTCGTTGTGAGAAACGCAGTGAAGAAATACGGAAGTGGCAAACCAATTTTCGATGGACTGAATATGTCAGTGTCACGAGGTTCTATGTGAGTACCACGTGGAAATATTTTTTCTATAAATAATAATTTATTTAATAAATAAGGTTGATAATAATAATAATTATTAATTTTATCGGTTTAGATACGGATTATTGGGAGCCAGCGGATGCGGAAAGACAACATTGCTGTCGTGTATCGTGGGAATCAGTTCACTTGACAGTGGAGAAATCTTTGCGCTTGGTGGGCATCCGGGCAGTAAAGCATCATCAGTGCCCGGTCCTAAAGTCGGTTACATGCCACAGGAAATATCTCTTGTAAAAGAATTCACAGTTATTGGTGCGCTGTATTATTTCGGGCGTATAAATGGAGTTGAAGATCATGTCATTGACGAGCGTCATGGTTTTCTGTCAGAGTTGCTTAAATTGCCGCCTAAAAATCGTCTTATAAAGGAAATGAGCGGCGGACAACAGCGTCGAGTATCATTTGCATGTGCGATGATTCACGAGCCCGAGCTTTTGATTCTCGATGAACCGACTGTTGGACTAGATCCTATTTTAAGGGAAAATATTTGGGATTTTCTCTATAATTTAACAAGACACAAAAGTGTGACTGTTATAATAACCACCCACTACATTGAAGAGACAAAACTCGCTGATAAAATCGGTCTTTTGAGGCATGGAAAAATGCTGGCAGAAATGTCACCGCATAAATTGTTGGCCAAGTGTCGCTGTGATACTCTTGAAGAAGCATTTTTAAGATTAAGTCAAAAACAGAATGACAGTGAAGAAGAAAAAAAAAGAAGACAAATTAATGCAAGTGCTGAGTATCTTACTGAGCTGGAAGAAATTTCACATTTTAGTTTGGATCAAAATGGTAATAGAACTAGAAGACACTCTGCTTACAGATACTCAACAAATCCTGCTTCACTGGTTCCTCACAATCTGCCTCCTTCCATCAAACAGAATAATAATTTTAATATTAAATTACGATGGCGTCGATTTCAAGCGCTTATGATTAAAAATTTTCTTCAATTTGTCCGTCATCCAGGTGGAATTTTATTTTCATTGGTTTTTCCTATTCTTCAGGTAAATATTTTTTTCTCAGCCATCGGTAGAGATCCTCAGAATCTCAGTATGGCTGTTGTTAATTACGAAGCTGGAAATTGTCATTCTGGAAAATATCTTGGAAGAATTGATTATTCACCTGAAGAACGGCATTGTGAATTAATTGACATCAGTTGTCGTTTTCTTGATGGCTTTCATCGTACAGTTGCTAAAAATAAATTTTACAGTGATATAAACACCGCGATGGACTCTGTAAAACACGGAGAGACTGTCGGTGCTATGTTTATAGGTAAAAATTTCTCTATGGGTTTACGTGAGCGTCTTAAATTCTGGCAAGGCAAAGAAGTTAATAGCGGAGAAATCGATTTGACCCTTGACATGGGAAATCGACAAATTGGTCTTTTTGTTGAGAAAAGTATTTATGATAAATTTATAATTATTTACCGTGATATTATTCAAGAGTGCAATTTAACACGAAGATTGATGGATGTACCTTTGAAATTTGAAAAGCCAATTTTTGGTGATGAAAATCAATCATACGCAAAATTTATGGCTCCAGGATTTTTGCTAACAGTTACTTTTTTTTTGGCTACTTCAGTGTCTTCATCAATAATTCTTGCAGATCGCCATGAAGGAGTCTGGAACAGAAGTCTCGTTCAAGGTGTTACCACATCTGAAATTTTAATATCCCACTTGTTGACTCAGATAACACTTATTGTCATCCAAGTAACTTTGACAATTTCTTTTGCTTTTACGCAACATCTTGAATGTCACGGATCACTTGCTGCAGTAATTCTTCTTGTTTTTTTTATGGGTGTGTGCGGAATGTGTTATGGCTTTTTGGTATCTGTTCTCTGTACATCACACACAGTAGCCAATTATATTACCACTGGAAGCTTTTATCCAGTGATTTTATTGTGCGGTTGTGTATGGCCAATTGAAGGAATGCCCAATTTTTTGCAGTGGATCAGCTTCATTATGCCAACGACTATTCCCGGTCTCGCTGTCAGGAATATCATTGATAAGGGATATGAAATTGGTAATCCACAAGTTTATCAAGGATTCCTAGTTGTTGCAGGCTGGATAACTATTCTTGTACTCTTGTGCTTCCTCGGAATGCGCACAAAAAAATCGTAGGTGTTTTTCTGTAAAATTTTTTTATCAATTAATTGAATTTAACTTCTAGTCAGTGCCCGAAGGAAGTGTTGTACATTAATTTATTATTTAAATAATGGTAAGAATAAAACATAAGAAAATTATATTCAATTAATTATCATTATTATTATTATTATTCATTTATACAATTTATATCATATACATATTTTATTTATTTGAATAGTAAATATTCTAATTAAGTGTAGACAATTATAAGTTAAATTCTACTTTGGCTGCATATATTATAATAAAAACAATAATTGTAATACATGATATTAGATTTAATTTATTTTAATTTCAACGAGTAACTATTTTAAAGCAATTTTATTTTTATTAAGGGGGATAGCCACTGAATTTTTCTGACTGGGATAATACAGGAATTTGGGGATAGGTTTTTTTTTTTTGTTTTACAAAGTAAGGTACCCGCGATTTCAAGTTCAATGTGCCGTCAAAAATTTACAATACATGTACTTATAATACATGGCTTTGACGAGCAATATTTTTGGGAAAAAAATCAAGAATATGGAGGAATTAAAAAATTATGAATATGCTGTTTTTGTTGGAAAATTACTTTACCATCATACTGTGTTGAGTAGTACCAACAGATACGCGGTATTTATTTTTACCTTTTTAATTTGAAAAAAAAAAAAAAAAAAAAAAAAAAAAAAAAAAAAAAAAAAAATATATCAAAAATGCATGTGGGTACTGAAATGAAAGCTCTTGATGAGTATAAATTCAGGATGAGCTTATATCTTAAAAAATGTGAATAACAAAGCAATGACGTCGTATTTTGTCCACTGATGATATTTTTCACGATACAAGCTCATCCCGGAGTTACACTCTTCGAGACCTTTCATTTGAGTACCCACATCAATTTTTTATAAATTTATATATATTATATATATGTATATATGAAAAATATATCAAAAATGCATGTGGGTACTGAAATGAAAGCTCTTGATGAGTATAAATTCAGGATGAGCTTATATCTTAAAAAATGTGAATAACAAAGCAATGACGTCGTATTTTGTCCACTGATGATATTTTTCACGATACAAGCTCATCCCGGAGTTACACTCTTCGAGACCTTTCATTTGAGTACCCACATCAATTTTTTATAAATTTATATATATTATATATATGTATATATGAAAAATATATCAAAAATGCATGTGGGTACTGAAATGAAAGCTCTTGATGAGTATAAATTCAGGATGAGCTTATATCTTAAAAAATGTGAATAACAAAGCAATGACGTCGTATTTTGTCCACTGATGATATTTTTCACGATACAAGCTCATCCCGGAGTTACACTCTTCGAGACCTTTCATTTGAGTACCCACATCAATTTTTTATAAATTTATATATATTATATATATGTATATATGAAAAATATATCAAAAATGCATGTGGGTACTGAAATGAAAGCTCTTGATGAGTATAAATTCAGGATGAGCTTATATCTTAAAAAATGTGAATAACAAAGCAATGACGTCGTATTTTGTCCACTGATGATATTTTTCACGATACAAGCTCATCCCGGAGTTACACTCTTCGAGACCTTTCATTTGAGTACCCACATCAATTTTTTATAAATTTATATATATTATATATATGTATATATGAAAAATATATCAAAAATGCATGTGGGTACTGAAATGAAAGCTCTTGATGAGTATAAATTCAGGATGAGCTTATATCTTAAAAAATGTGAATAACAAAGCAATGACGTCGTATTTTGTCCACTGATGATATTTTTCACGATACAAGCTCATCCCGGAGTTACACTCTTCGAGACCTTTCATTTGAGTACCCACATCAATTTTTTATAAATTTATATATATTATATATATGTATATATGAAAAATATATCAAAAATGCATGTGGGTACTGAAATGAAAGCTCTTGATGAGTATAAATTCAGGATGAGCTTATATCTTAAAAAATGTGAATAACAAAGCAATGACGTCGTATTTTGTCCACTGATGATATTTTTCACGATACAAGCTCATCCCGGAGTTACACTCTTCGAGACCTTTCATTTGAGTACCCACATCAATTTTTTATAAATTTATATATATTATATATATGTATATATGAAAAATATATCAAAAATGCATGTGGGTACTGAAATGAAAGCTCTTGATGAGTATAAATTCAGGATGAGCTTATATCTTAAAAAATGTGAATAACAAAGCAATGACGTCGTATTTTGTCCACTGATGATATTTTTCACGATACAAGCTCATCCCGGAGTTACACTCTTCGAGACCTTTCATTTGAGTACCCACATCAATTTTTTATAAATTTATATATATTATATATATGTATATATGAAAAATATATCAAAAATGCATGTGGGTACTGAAATGAAAGCTCTTGATGAGTATAAATTCAGGATGAGCTTATATCTTAAAAAATGTGAATAACAAAGCAATGACGTCGTATTTTGTCCACTGATGATATTTTTCACGATACAAGCTCATCCCGGAGTTACACTCTTCGAGACCTTTCATTTGAGTACCCACATCAATTTTTTATAAATTTATATATATTATATATATGTATATATGAAAAATATATCAAAAATGCATGTGGGTACTGAAATGAAAGCTCTTGATGAGTATAAATTCAGGATGAGCTTATATCTTAAAAAATGTGAATAACAAAGCAATGACGTCGTATTTTGTCCACTGATGATATTTTTCACGATACAAGCTCATCCCGGAGTTACACTCTTCGAGACCTTTCATTTGAGTACCCACATCAATTTTTTATAAATTTATATATATTATATATATGTATATATGAAAAATATATCAAAAATGCATGTGGGTACTGAAATGAAAGCTCTTGATGAGTATAAATTCAGGATGAGCTTATATCTTAAAAAATGTGAATAACAAAGCAATGACGTCGTATTTTGTCCACTGATGATATTTTTCACGATACAAGCTCATCCCGGAGTTACACTCTTCGAGACCTTTCATTTGAGTACCCACATCAATTTTTTATAAATTTATATATATTATATATATGTATATATGAAAAATATATCAAAAATGCATGTGGGTACTGAAATGAAAGCTCTTGATGAGTATAAATTCAGGATGAGCTTATATCTTAAAAAATGTGAATAACAAAGCAATGACGTCGTATTTTGTCCACTGATGATATTTTTCACGATACAAGCTCATCCCGGAGTTACACTCTTCGAGACCTTTCATTTGAGTACCCACATCAATTTTTTATAAATTTATATATATTATATATATGTATATATGAAAAATATATCAAAAATGCATGTGGGTACTGAAATGAAAGCTCTTGATGAGTATAAATTCAGGATGAGCTTATATCTTAAAAAATGTGAATAACAAAGCAATGACGTCGTATTTTGTCCACTGATGATATTTTTCACGATACAAGCTCATCCCGGAGTTACACTCTTCGAGACCTTTCATTTGAGTACCCACATCAATTTTTTATAAATTTATATATATTATATATATGTATATATGAAAAATATATCAAAAATGCATGTGGGTACTGAAATGAAAGCTCTTGATGAGTATAAATTCAGGATGAGCTTATATCTTAAAAAATGTGAATAACAAAGCAATGACGTCGTATTTTGTCCACTGATGATATTTTTCACGATACAAGCTCATCCCGGAGTTACACTCTTCGAGACCTTTCATTTGAGTACCCACATCAATTTTTTATAAATTTATATATATTATATATATGTATATATGAAAAATATATCAAAAATGCATGTGGGTACTGAAATGAAAGCTCTTGATGAGTATAAATTCAGGATGAGCTTATATCTTAAAAAATGTGAATAACAAAGCAATGACGTCGTATTTTGTCCACTGATGATATTTTTCACGATACAAGCTCATCCCGGAGTTACACTCTTCGAGACCTTTCATTTGAGTACCCACATCAATTTTTTATAAATTTATATATATTATATATATGTATATATGAAAAATATATCAAAAATGCATGTGGGTACTGAAATGAAAGCTCTTGATGAGTATAAATTCAGGATGAGCTTATATCTTAAAAAATGTGAATAACAAAGCAATGACGTCGTATTTTGTCCACTGATGATATTTTTCACGATACAAGCTCATCCCGGAGTTACACTCTTCGAGACCTTTCATTTGAGTACCCACATCAATTTTTTATAAATTTATATATATTATATATATGTATATATGAAAAATATATCAAAAATGCATGTGGGTACTGAAATGAAAGCTCTTGATGAGTATAAATTCAGGATGAGCTTATATCTTAAAAAATGTGAATAACAAAGCAATGACGTCGTATTTTGTCCACTGATGATATTTTTCACGATACAAGCTCATCCCGGAGTTACACTCTTCGAGACCTTTCATTTGAGTACCCACATCAATTTTTTATAAATTTATATATATTATATATATGTATATATGAAAAATATATCAAAAATGCATGTGGGTACTGAAATGAAAGCTCTTGATGAGTATAAATTCAGGATGAGCTTATATCTTAAAAAATGTGAATAACAAAGCAATGACGTCGTATTTTGTCCACTGATGATATTTTTCACGATACAAGCTCATCCCGGAGTTACACTCTTCGAGACCTTTCATTTGAGTACCCACATCAATTTTTTATAAATTTATATATATTATATATATGTATATATGAAAAATATATCAAAAATGCATGTGGGTACTGAAATGAAAGCTCTTGATGAGTATAAATTCAGGATGAGCTTATATCTTAAAAAATGTGAATAACAAAGCAATGACGTCGTATTTTGTCCACTGATGATATTTTTCACGATACAAGCTCATCCCGGAGTTACACTCTTCGAGACCTTTCATTTGAGTACCCACATCAATTTTTTATAAATTTATATATATTATATATATGTATATATGAAAAATATATCAAAAATGCATGTGGGTACTGAAATGAAAGCTCTTGATGAGTATAAATTCAGGATGAGCTTATATCTTAAAAAATGTGAATAACAAAGCAATGACGTCGTATTTTGTCCACTGATGATATTTTTCACGATACAAGCTCATCCCGGAGTTACACTCTTCGAGACCTTTCATTTGAGTACCCACATCAATTTTTTATAAATTTATATATATTATATATATGTATATATGAAAAATATATCAAAAATGCATGTGGGTACTGAAATGAAAGCTCTTGATGAGTATAAATTCAGGATGAGCTTATATCTTAAAAAATGTGAATAACAAAGCAATGACGTCGTATTTTGTCCACTGATGATATTTTTCACGATACAAGCTCATCCCGGAGTTACACTCTTCGAGACCTTTCATTTGAGTACCCACATCAATTTTTTATAAATTTATATATATTATATATATGTATATATGAAAAATATATCAAAAATGCATGTGGGTACTGAAATGAAAGCTCTTGATGAGTATAAATTCAGGATGAGCTTATATCTTAAAAAATGTGAATAACAAAGCAATGACGTCGTATTTTGTCCACTGATGATATTTTTCACGATACAAGCTCATCCCGGAGTTACACTCTTCGAGACCTTTCATTTGAGTACCCACATCAATTTTTTATAAATTTATATATATTATATATATGTATATATGAAAAATATATCAAAAATGCATGTGGGTACTGAAATGAAAGCTCTTGATGAGTATAAATTCAGGATGAGCTTATATCTTAAAAAATGTGAATAACAAAGCAATGACGTCGTATTTTGTCCACTGATGATATTTTTCACGATACAAGCTCATCCCGGAGTTACACTCTTCGAGACCTTTCATTTGAGTACCCACATCAATTTTTTATAAATTTATATATATTATATATATGTATATATGAAAAATATATCAAAAATGCATGTGGGTACTGAAATGAAAGCTCTTGATGAGTATAAATTCAGGATGAGCTTATATCTTAAAAAATGTGAATAACAAAGCAATGACGTCGTATTTTGTCCACTGATGATATTTTTCACGATACAAGCTCATCCCGGAGTTACACTCTTCGAGACCTTTCATTTGAGTACCCACATCAATTTTTTATAAATTTATATATATTATATATATGTATATATGAAAAATATATCAAAAATGCATGTGGGTACTGAAATGAAAGCTCTTGATGAGTATAAATTCAGGATGAGCTTATATCTTAAAAAATGTGAATAACAAAGCAATGACGTCGTATTTTGTCCACTGATGATATTTTTCACGATACAAGCTCATCCCGGAGTTACACTCTTCGAGACCTTTCATTTGAGTACCCACATCAATTTTTTATAAATTTATATATATTATATATATGTATATATGAAAAATATATCAAAAATGCATGTGGGTACTGAAATGAAAGCTCTTGATGAGTATAAATTCAGGATGAGCTTATATCTTAAAAAATGTGAATAACAAAGCAATGACGTCGTATTTTGTCCACTGATGATATTTTTCACGATACAAGCTCATCCCGGAGTTACACTCTTCGAGACCTTTCATTTGAGTACCCACATCAATTTTTTATAAATTTATATATATTATATATATGTATATATGAAAAATATATCAAAAATGCATGTGGGTACTGAAATGAAAGCTCTTGATGAGTATAAATTCAGGATGAGCTTATATCTTAAAAAATGTGAATAACAAAGCAATGACGTCGTATTTTGTCCACTGATGATATTTTTCACGATACAAGCTCATCCCGGAGTTACACTCTTCGAGACCTTTCATTTGAGTACCCACATCAATTTTTTATAAATTTATATATATTATATATATGTATATATGAAAAATATATCAAAAATGCATGTGGGTACTGAAATGAAAGCTCTTGATGAGTATAAATTCAGGATGAGCTTATATCTTAAAAAATGTGAATAACAAAGCAATGACGTCGTATTTTGTCCACTGATGATATTTTTCACGATACAAGCTCATCCCGGAGTTACACTCTTCGAGACCTTTCATTTGAGTACCCACATCAATTTTTTATAAATTTATATATATTATATATATGTATATATGAAAAATATATCAAAAATGCATGTGGGTACTGAAATGAAAGCTCTTGATGAGTATAAATTCAGGATGAGCTTATATCTTAAAAAATGTGAATAACAAAGCAATGACGTCGTATTTTGTCCACTGATGATATTTTTCACGATACAAGCTCATCCCGGAGTTACACTCTTCGAGACCTTTCATTTGAGTACCCACATCAATTTTTTATAAATTTATATATATTATATATATGTATATATGAAAAATATATCAAAAATGCATGTGGGTACTGAAATGAAAGCTCTTGATGAGTATAAATTCAGGATGAGCTTATATCTTAAAAAATGTGAATAACAAAGCAATGACGTCGTATTTTGTCCACTGATGATATTTTTCACGATACAAGCTCATCCCGGAGTTACACTCTTCGAGACCTTTCATTTGAGTACCCACATCAATTTTTTATAAATTTATATATATTATATATATGTATATATGAAAAATATATCAAAAATGCATGTGGGTACTGAAATGAAAGCTCTTGATGAGTATAAATTCAGGATGAGCTTATATCTTAAAAAATGTGAATAACAAAGCAATGACGTCGTATTTTGTCCACTGATGATATTTTTCACGATACAAGCTCATCCCGGAGTTACACTCTTCGAGACCTTTCATTTGAGTACCCACATCAATTTTTTATAAATTTATATATATTATATATATGTATATATGAAAAATATATCAAAAATGCATGTGGGTACTGAAATGAAAGCTCTTGATGAGTATAAATTCAGGATGAGCTTATATCTTAAAAAATGTGAATAACAAAGCAATGACGTCGTATTTTGTCCACTGATGATATTTTTCACGATACAAGCTCATCCCGGAGTTACACTCTTCGAGACCTTTCATTTGAGTACCCACATCAATTTTTTATAAATTTATATATATTATATATATGTATATATGAAAAATATATCAAAAATGCATGTGGGTACTGAAATGAAAGCTCTTGATGAGTATAAATTCAGGATGAGCTTATATCTTAAAAAATGTGAATAACAAAGCAATGACGTCGTATTTTGTCCACTGATGATATTTTTCACGATACAAGCTCATCCCGGAGTTACACTCTTCGAGACCTTTCATTTGAGTACCCACATCAATTTTTTATAAATTTATATATATTATATATATGTATATATGAAAAATATATCAAAAATGCATGTGGGTACTCAAATGAAAGCTCTTGATGAGTGTAACATCAAATTTTATTTATTTATAGTTCACAAGCCACCGCAGTAACATAGTGACTGCAAGATTGCTAGTTTAATTTAATTAAAATATTTAAAATAATTTTACCATGTATTTTGAAAGAAGATCTGAGTCGTAAATGAATTTATTTGGATTCGAGCCTTCTCTAGTAATTACAACTAAACCATGTTCACCAACGATAGCGTCAATCTGAAATAAAAGATTATTAAAAATAAACCATAAAATTAAAATTAAAAAAATTAAAAACAAAATTACAAGTGTAAATTAAAAAAAAAATAACATGTCAGATGTCTGCTAATTTCAGTGTCATAAATTCAGCTGCCCAATTTCAAAACACAGTCACTGACAATTTTAAGAATTTAAAAAATTTTTCTTATAAAAAAAAAGTTTGCGCGTAAAATTGAAAAAAAATTTGATTTATGAATAGAAAATACTTGAATATAAATATTTAAAAAAAAAAAAAAAAAATTATGACATTTAAGTTAGCAGTCGCTTGACCATTTTTTAATTTTTTTTTAATAGATATATTTGCTCCGAATAATTATCTATACAAAATTGCAATTTTTATTTTTTTCATCTTCTAAATGTCCATTTTCTTTGACGTAATTTGTTTGTTAAAAAAAGATTAAAAAAATGATAGAATATCTGCTAAATTAATTTTCATGAAAAATTACTTGAAAAGTAAAAAATATCAGATATAAAAATTAATTTTAAAATTGAGCAGTTGAATTATTATTAGCTGTCACTTGATAATTTTTTTATATTCTTTAACAAAAAAATAAGTTTTAAAAAATTGAATTTTTAATTTATTAAAATTTCTACAAGTCAATTTTTTTAAATAATTTTATTTTGCTATAATTTATTTGTTAAAAAAAATTGTCAAGTGACAGCTAAATTAAATGTCATATAATTTTAATAACATAATAAATAATTTTAGAGACCTACATCTTGATCAGCCCAAAGACCAGGCTTTCCAAAGCTCTCCAGCAAATCAGCTCCACAGAGAAGTTTTATTTGTATTGGAGTTCTATCCTGGCCATTAAGAATATTTTCTGGAATCCATTCGAGATCCTGAATGTCAATATGATTTCCAATGCTACCATCTGAATTTTGAAGAACGGAATTTAATAAATTTTGATGGTGTTTAAGGCTGGCTCTGGTTCTGGTCCAACAATTTTGTCGCGTTTCCCAGGTACTAACACGTATCCAGTCATTATTTTGCAACGCTAATTTTAGCATTGCACAACGATGTTCAGCAACAGCCAAGTCTTTTTTAGCGTAACTGTCGTGAACTGGTGACATGACACCACCCACAACCATGTGAGTGCCCATCCGATGCAAATGATCACGTGCAATTTCTAAATTATAATTAGTCAAGTTATTTCAATTTTATTGATCAATCAAACATACAATACCTATTATGTATGTATGTATGTATTTATACTCTTTTAAATAATTCATAAGTACAGATATAGATATAGTTACCGAACATTCTCAAGTGCATATTCGTTGGTGGATTGTAACTTCCACATGACATTAATATTACACGTGTTGGCGTCATTGTTATTATTTTATTAATTAGTTTATTCGATAATTTGCCTTACTTTTTTAACATTTTCAATTGCTGTCCACTCGACAATAAAATTTAATTCACGTATAAAAATATAACACACGACGACATTTATACCTGATACTTGACGGTTCTGCCATCTTTGTTAAACTACTGCTGTAATCAAATGTCAAATTGTACTTATAAATT
>JZSA01003397.1:0-20616 GCA_000956155.1 Cotesia vestalis | reverse complement strand
GTTTTTTTTTTTTTTTTTTTTTTACAATCATATTAATGAAATTTTATTTTGTTAATCGACATCATTTCCTCACACACATATTACAGTGAGATAATTTAATTTACATGCAAATTTATATCAGTTTCATCAGGCTCGTTCTGGAGAACCGCAATAGTTTTTATATATATATATATATATTATATATATAATAGACAGACATGTGACATTCTTTTTTTAGATCACGGGTTGCGCATGAATACAGGGACTCTTACAGAATTTGTACTCTTTCAATTATAATATCAAATGACGTAAATTACGCCAATAATATTACCATTTATTTTTTTTTTTTAATTATTTTACTCTGTTATTCGTTTAATATATTTATTAAATTAATACTTAATAATATAATTAATTTTTAATTACTACTCATGTATTTAATGACTTGTTCATTAACGTATTGAAACTATTTACGCCCATAATTTTTTAGCGCTCAAGCATCACACAAAAATCAATTTATTTTTAATTAAAAATAAGCATAATTACGAATTATTGAATTATTTAAAAAGCTTAATGGATCCTCTTCTAATAATTTGTTATATTGGACGTTGAACACATTTTTATCATGTGTTTTTATTTTTAACGAGGAATCATCAACACTTTGTTATTGTTATCAATTTTAATAACAGCTGTGTCCTTCGTAATGCTTAATGGTAGCTATCTCTCATGTTATTTTTCTTTCATTAAATCATTCAGTTGATTTATATACTTTTTTTTTTTTTTTTAAACTTACTGGCTCGTTACACTTGAACTTTGTTAATTATTTTAATGCTCTTATCAATTTGTCAACACTTGAGGGGCTACAAACTTCGATTATGAATTTTGTCATATTACAACAGAAATTACTGCGCATGCGCAGTATCATAAAACTGAAGTTAGCTGACAGCTGTCAATATTTTTTAATTTTTATAATAATATAAATCAATTACAATTGAAAAAATTATTCTAATAATTTTTTTATTAATTTAAACACGTGGAATCTTTTTTATAATAAATTTACAGCTGTAAAAATATAAAAACATTTCTGTGTAATATTTTAATTGTAAAATTTCTGTTCTAGATTTTAATTTAAATGTTATGCAATAAAATAAAATTTAAGTTAAAAAAAAAATTTTTTTTTAACATTTTATTTGGATTTTTAAAATTGTGAAAGAATAATTTATGTGAAATATGTAAATACATTTTACGTATTTAATGAATCATTAATTTGTAAACAAGGTAAATTATTTTAATTATTTACATAATAAATTAATAAATAAAGAAAAAATATTGTGTAGACGCTGACAAGTATGCAAATGCTGTAATTTAAAATTTAACTGTTTATGTTTATTGTAATTATGATTATTTTTATTACAGATGGCGCGACTGAGAGACTGAAAAAAAAATCTCGAATGTCTATAAATGGTCAGATTCTAACAACAGTGTATGTGTACATATCAAAGTAAATAAACAAAAAATAATTAAAATACGAGTGGATAATTATAAATATAATAAACATAAATAAAATAAAAAAATGGCTGTATCGTTGAATGAAATTTCTGAAAACACAAAATTAGCACGTGAACTAGCATTAACTGGGAATTACGAAACATCAGGTGTTTATTATCAAGGTGTAATACAACAAATTAATAGACTATTGTCAACAATTGCTGACACTGCTAGGAAAACTAAGTGGCAATTAGTTCAGCATCAAATTGTTGATGAATATGATAAAGTTACAGCAGCGTTACGTGCAACTCAATTATTTAAAGTTGATGTACCTTCTGAAAAATTATTAGGTATTGTATTTATTATTTAATATTCAATTTTTAGATATATTATCGAATTTAGTTTGATAAGATAATATTTAATAATACAGAAGTTAATTTTCAGCTGTCAATTTTTAAAATTTTTATAAAAAATCAATTACAATAAAAAAATCCTTCTAAAAATTTTCACTTTTAATTTTTATGTGAAATTTTTTTTATTTTATCACAAGCAGGATCAATTGAGGAGAACAAAAGAATTTTTTCCTCCTCTAAAACATAATCTACTGTACAAAATAAATATTTCCAAAGGGATTACGATATAAAACAGATTATAGAAGTGTTTGTAGTTGATAAATTACCCAAGACAGCATTTGTGCACGTTCATGCTGTTGGAGATAAAACACAGAGTGATCATTGGGGCCCATACAGCCCATACAGCCCATACATACAGCATACACATTATATTATTTATATATAATACATATAGGTCCATTGTTACGGGGAAACTATATAATAATATAAGTATAAGTTTAAGTATCTAGCAAGTACTATAACTAACTACAAGCTAGTGTGCTAGAACAAACGTACAGTGAGGCTTATTTACCAGTTACAGTCTTAGTCTCAGGTCTAGTCCCAGGATAGGAGCAGACATCTCGAGGCAACATTGTATGCCGCTGATGGTGGGTTGCGCAACCAAACCCCAGCACCCAGCATCCAACTCGTGTCCCTACAACACGCATATATGTACAGGCTTAGCTCAGTGGATAGATATTTTATAGAGTCTTGGTCTTAGAGTTACCTATGCTCCACGGACTCGTTTAACGGATGTATCATAGGCACATACATACATATAATATAACATATAACATATAACATATAGGTAAACCCGCAATCACAGATCCCACGTCAACAAATGTCAGACTCAAAGTCTTGTCGTTTAACCGTTGGTACAATGATTGACGATCCCACTGTGTTGTATCCACGATAAACTCGGTAACTGTAAAAATTATTAAAATATGAGTATACAAATTAGTACTTATTTATTTAACGTCAATCAACTAAATAATTATTTTTAAATAAATATACTTATATAAAATAACACTTATCGATTTTAACCAATTTATCGTTACATATATTTTATTTGAATAAAAAAGTCATTAAATAAATAATTATGATAATAAATAATTATTAAAAATAAAATAAGATATTAAATTGTCTGTAGATTACGATACTGCCAGTGTGTTCTGTCTGAACTTATATTGCATAATAACAACTTTGAGAAAATAAATCGGTCGACGAGGCGTGGTCGATCCCAAAAGACCAAGTACTGCCCCGGATTTCCTTTTTTTACTTTATGTGTCTCATATACTGTATGTGTATATATTTTACCTCTTTTTTATTACATACCTCATTTTATTTCATTTCTTGTTTCTTGGTTTTTTTTTTCTTTTTTATTTCTTCTTTTTAGCGTACACAACCTCACGGCGCTATTTATGCCTTGTTAATTGTCAATTAGTTGATTAAACGATTATTGCCGGGTAGAGGTTATGCCATGATGCACCATGTACTAAATACTAAATACTAAGTTTCTAAAAATAAATAATTAAAATTAGAAGTTAGTTTTATAAATTAAAAAAATAAAATACCTTAGTTGATTAAACGTTTGAGGTTTTAGAAAATTATTTTTAAGAATTATAATTTGCAGTTTTTTACAATTTTTACATAGATAATTTTTTTTTTTATTATTAAATGTCTTTTAATTTTGTTATCATGATCAAATTATTATTTCCATTGTATAAGTTATATTATCACCGCTTTTTATATTTTTTACGTCTGAAGTAAACCGACACCTGACGTCAGAAGTAATAAAAAGAAGTAATATCTGATAATTATTTAGGATTTTTTTAACAAATAAATTATTTTAAAAATTCCATCTTTAGAAGCTCAAAAAAATTATAAATGCAATTTTTTAAAAATAATTTTTTAGTTCTAGTTAAATTAAAATTAAAAATTTTTCAAGTGTAATTTCTAAAAAAAAAAAAAAAAAAAAATTTCTTTCCTAATTGCGGGGCTTTTTAAATTGACACACATCGTATAGCTTCAGAATGATGCCATATTATGACATCTTAAATTTTCTAAAAAAAAAATCTAAATTAAAAGTTAGTTTTAAAAATAAAAATAAAGAAAGTTTAATATTATAAATACCTGATAAATAATTCTGAGCGAAAATAGAAAAGAGAACGGCCTTCACGTGGGCGTCGTTATATATACATATATACATAAATGTGTTTAAATGGCCGCTGACCGAGTAAATATATGTATAGAATAAGTATATAATGACAAAGAGCCAAAGACTCATACAGAGCAAGAGCAAGTAGTCTCGGTACTCTTGTACGTCCTACTTGTGGGACAAATAAACCATTTTAAATACCCACCGTTATAGCGTTCCGTTAATTCGTTAATTAATTAATGAATAACAAGTCGAGTACTTTTAAAGAATTACATCCTTGATCCTCATCCTCATCCTCATCTCTTCTTCTGACTCACGTTTGTTTTGTTTTGTTTTATTTCTTCTTCATCTTCATTGGTGTGTATAATGCACACCATACAGTGTGCTTGTGTGGTGTGTGTGTGGTAGGGCCGTTTCCGCAACAGTATTTTCACGTCAAAGATTCACCGGTGAATGAGTCATTGGCGGTGACAGCGGGTAAAAAATACGCTGACGATAAATCTCCCCACTTAAAAATGTAAACACGCAAGTATTGGAGATAAAGAAGTAAAGAGGAGGCTGGATCGGTACAGAGAAGCGCTTTAGTGTTGGTAGCGTCTTACATTTTTTTTTATGGTAAACTTTACTTCAGAAGATGTCTTCTTGTGTGTGTTGTGTGTGACATGGCGTTAAAACCCGGTCCAAAGGCCGCGTACTTGTTGCAATAAAACACTTACTGGATAAAATAATAAAGATACTTGATAATTCTAATATAATACATTGCTCAGCTGTATGCGCCGAGAAAATAACCGAGAAAGTATTGAAAAAACTAAATAACGAGATAAAGAGAGAAAATAAAAAGGCTAATCGACTCATATCCCCTCGGTGTGTGTTTTTGCGTGTACGCGAACGTGTCGAATGTGTAACACTTTCCACACATCGCATTAGTTCGCGCACTTTTATTTTCACAGACGTCTCTTTGTGGTCGATATACATCATTATTATTTTTATTATCGTTGATGTTATGAGTATTATCATTATTATTATTATTATAATTATTATTATTATTATTATTATTATTATTATTATTATTATTATTATGCTGATATGGTATGATTTAGCCCACTCGCTTCCTTGCCAATTAACGGGCATGACTCTGCGACTCTCACTCTTTTATTTATTACTGAATAGCAGCTTCTTCTAATGCTCCTCCTTCTTTTTATTTTCTTCTTACGGATTTTCAATTTATTATCGTTCAACCGCGTCCGTCCTCACCGACCGGAAAATTCCCTCAAGAAAAAAGATTAAATACACTTTTATGGGATTGTGAGAAAAAATTTAGATTTTAAAAGTATCATCGGTAAATAGAAGATATAAAGAATTTCGAAAGCTATCATTTCTGGGATTCCTTTTTTTACACACTTTTCAGGTAGTGTTGTTAATGGGATTATTAAACATTGTTGAATTATTTACACTTGATTTTATACTGGGATATTTTTTTCTTCTTTGGTGGTTTATACCTCGAAAGATTTACTTTTTATCAAAGAAAAATAAGGTAGATTTTTTTATAAAATTTTAAGTGATCAATTTTATTGTTTTTGATCAAATTTTAGATATTTTCTTCTAATACGATTTTTTTTTATTTTGAATAAAGAAAATTTTTGAAGCAAGGATATAAAATTCTTAAAGAAAAACAAAAATAATATTAATTTTGAAGAAAAGCGCTTCTTGATAAAGAATTTGATTTTATCCCACGAAGATAACATACGCTTGATCGAAGATATAGAATTTCTCTTCACTCAGAAAACTAGTTTTATAAAAGAAATTATTAATTGAAGACAACCGGTTCTCTTCAAAATAATTTTGTTTTCAGATCAAGAATATTTCTCTTGAATTAAATAATTTTTTTTTCAAATTTTTATTAAATTAGTTTGATTTCTTTAAAAACTTTCAATTCTTATAAATTGAAATTTTTCAATAAACTGTTATACATTTTTTAATATCTTTTTTTCTTTTAAACTTTAAAAAATATTTTGTAACACAATTTTTGTGTTAAATATGGCCCACAAAAAATTAGTGTTAAAATTTAACACACAATATTTTTTACTGTGTATAAATTTGAAGAAATACCATTTTTAATAATATCAATTGAATTCAATTATTTTACCTCGAAAGATTTACTTTTTATCAAAGAAAAATAAGGTAGATTTTTTTATAAAATTTTAAGTGATCAATTTTATTGTTTTTGATCAAATTTTAGATATTTTCTTCTAATACGATTTTTTTTTATTTTGAATAAAGAAAATTTTTGAAGCAAGGATATAAAATTCTTAAAGAAAAACAAAAATAATATTAATTTTGAAGAAAAGCGCTTCTTGATAAAGAATTTGATTTTATCCCACGAAGATAACATACGCTTGATCGAAGATATAGAATTTCTCTTCACTCAGAAAACTAGTTTTATAAAAGAAATTATTAATTGAAGACAAATTTAAAGTTGTGTTGGGCAAAAAGTTCATGATTTATTTCTTGGGAACCCGACATTGATATTTAAAAAACCTTGAAGTTTTGTGATTAATATTGGAGAATATTAGGTATTTAAATTATCAGATTATTTTTTTTTTTTTATTGTTTAAAGTCGCATAAATTGCTAAAGTCATGAGCGACTACGGTAAGGGGTAAATTTTTGAATTTGGAACTTGTTTTGTTTTTTGGGCTAAGCAGAATAATATTTTTAAATATTGAAAAGATTTACTGGTGTACGCCGGACTCGAACCCGGTCCAATGCTTTGGTAAGCAAGGACCGGATCCGATAGGCTACTGCGCGCCTTTATTGTAAATTTTGTTAATAATGTTTTCTTAATTTTAATAAAAAAAATTTTAAACAAAATAATTAAAATTATTTTTGAAAATTTTTTGTGATGAAAAAATGTACTAGGAAGTAAAAAATATTAAAAAAATTTTTTTTTATTTAACCACTCAGGACACGAGTATTTTTTAGTGTCTCACTTGCACTGCAGCGACATTCATTATATTCAATATTGTTGCATGAGAAAAAATTTCATAGCTCATGTCCTGAAGGGTTCAAAAATTATAAATTACTTAAAAACGATCGACGAGATATTTAATAAACCGTTTGTAGAAAAATTATTATAAGTCTATTATTTTAACTCGAATTTCTTCTTTCTAAAAAATAATCATGAACTATTTCACTCAAGCGACAGAGAAAAATTTTGATACGAGAATAACACAAATTTAGTAGCAACATACGAATTCTGTGTCAGTTTTTGCGCATGCTCAATCTACCTAGATTTAATAATCGAGTCAAAAAAAAATGTCTTATATTTTTAATCATATTAATCTAAAAAAACTTGAAAAATATTTTTTTGGAATAAATTTAAATCAAAATAAAATTTTAGGCTAAAATGACACTTTGTACATAATACAAATTACAGAATATATGCTATATAAAACGTCAAAATATTTGACACAGAATTTTTATCTATCGATGTTATTCCAGTAGCAATTTTTTAAAACTCTTGACTGTAAACATAATTTTTTAAAATGACTTATGTAAAATTGTTTTCCCAAAATTATTGATTTATATAGTCTATTGGTTATATTTATTGAAATCAATTTATTTGCATGTTAATTAGCCTTCGCTTTATTGTAAAAAATGTAAATAAAGTGGAGCAATAATAAATAATTTTAAGCAAGTAAAATTGTGTAGAAAACTAATAATTAAAATATTTAAATATTATAAAATAAACCCCTAACAGACTGCATTAGATAGCGTATCAGAATAGATGTCATTCCAATGTTTAAAAATTTTTTTATACCAAAATTGTGTAGGAGCATTTTTTACATACCAAGTGTCTTAATTAGTAGTTTAAAAATTCAATTTTAAAAATGGTTATCAACCATTTAAATAACAAGATACTTTTGGACCGTAAAAGCCGGATTTAGGCTTGTTTGAGCTTAATTTAACTCGAAAAATTTTACTAATAAAAATCAAGTATAATAATAGAAGTATAAATAGAATTTTAATAAAACGAAACAATAAATCGGTCGTACAAAAATTCTTCATAAAGAGCGCGATAGAAATAAAAATACCCAAACTATTTTTTAGCATTATACATAGCTTAGAATAAATGCAAAAATTTTATTAGAGCAACAAAGTATATTTATAAATAGATCCGGCCCAATTCCACTGATTTTATTATTATTATTCGCCTAATATACTACAGAAGAATGTATCAAATGAAATTTTCTATTTACATCACACATAACATAACATTATTATGTAAGCGAACTCTCAATTAAATATTATCGTGTAAAAAAATTTTTCCGAGGTTTCAGCAGCAAATTAATTATGTACGTGATTCAGACTGCAACGATTACACTTAAAAATAAATTACGATCGTATAACAACAAATAAAAGTGGATGTTATGAGTACGGGCGGCGTCTAGTGTGTTATAATTTATAATAAAATCCATGCACGCCCACGTATGTGCACTTATGCCTAAGTTTAATAAAACCCCATTCGTCGTATTTGATGGCATTATCATGATATCTGATTGAATATTTTATTTCAACTTTTTTCATTATTATTGTCACTAAAACTATTACTTTTACGGTTATTGTAACTATTTCTACTGTATGTATATAATATCAGTTACCATGATATATTTTGCTGTCAAATATTATGTAATTTTAATAATTGTTATCTTCGTCATCACTACCCGTTCTTTCTTTATTTTAAATAAATTTAACAACGATTATTTACCGAAATTAATCGTTATTACTACTAATTATTATTATTACTGTAAGATTTAGCATGTAAAATTGCTATTGTTGTTATTTTAAGTAATAATAACTCATGATTATTATTATTATTATTTTTATTACAACTATTATTTCTAATCATAAGAAAGTGGTTGTATCCTTTGATTTTATCAACGAAATCAAGTTGTACATTGAATGAAAAAATAAATAAATAAAAAAAATAAATAATATTACATGTTTTAATTTATAAATCCTTTACTCCGTAATTAAAAATTAAAAAACATTTTTTCCTCTATTTTTTAGCGATTTAGATCATTTTTAGTATTAAGAGAATAAGCAATATTTTGTGGTCAGTGTATTGATACGATAAAATGGATTTTTATGGTTAAATTTGGTATCGTTGGAAAAGTCTTGACCTGGAGTTGTGCCTTTTCATGGTTTCATATCATTCTCACCAATAGTCAATTTATTATGATAAGTATTTAAGCTGCATTCAAAAAAGCTCTATCTCTCGATACATAATTAAGAAATTACTTTGTACCTTGTGAACTATTGAGATTTTTTGAGATATAAGCTCACTCCGATGTTACACTCATCAAGACCTTTCATTTAAATACCCACATCAATTTTTCATATATTTATAAATATTATATATATAAATATATGAAAAATATATCAAAATGCATGTGGGTACTCACATAAAAGATCTTGATGAGAGTAACATCGGAATGAGCTTATATCTTTAAAAATGTCAATAGTTAAAAAATTACAGTGCAATTTAACAAAAGTCATTATTTAATAAAGCAAAATTTTATTTATTTATAGTTCACAAGTCACGGCAGTCACACAGTGACTGCAAGATTGCCAGTTATTGTTATTTTAGGTTTTCATTTATAATTGGGAATTTTTTTCACCTATTAGTCGATAATAAAAACATTAATTGCTACGATAAAATTTCAGATAAGCTCCGGAAATTCTAAATTACTTAAAAAAAAAACCGACAGTTGCTACTATGACTTGGTAGTTTTATCTATTTAGAGCCTCTCCGCGAACTTTAAACAATTTTTAAAAATGTTTTCAACAAGAATTAGTTTGTTATTAATTTTTTTCACTTTACATATCACTGTTAAATCAATTGACGTATCTGAAATTTATGACATAGAAGCTATAAAAAATTTCGTGGACAAACTCGAAAATAAAGTTAAGAATAACTATACCTTAACAAACGCCATATCGTCTGACGATGAACCATATAAAATTTTACAAGTCATTTTCAGTGACATGACAGATGTCTTAAAAACGTTGAATCGAATTCATAATGATCCCCACAACAATTATTGGATAGTCGCTATGAACAATATCATGGAATTATTCGATGATCAACAAGTAAAAAGTGGCGTTTCCCGATGGTCGGTATCTTTATTTGATTATTTTGCTATTATTGATGTAAAACGTGAGATAATTGATACATATGTTCGGGGTATACTGTATTTACAAGACCATAATTATTTAACATCCACGAAGAATCCTTGTTTTTATTTACCAGCGGTTTTAAACTTTTTTGATGCAAATAAAAGTACTGAGTCTATTACTGACGTCTATACGAATTTTCTTACTTCCATTTTAATCAGTCTGAATTATGTAAGTAAAAATAATTTATGCAAAAAAAATTTGTACAAGAAAATCTTGAAATGATTGTTTATTTTTTTAATTTATAATTAACAATTAAGGGTGAAAATTGGCTTCATGCTTGTGGAGAAAGAACTACAATTACCAAAGAGCTTTATGAGTATTACCGGTTAGTTACCACTTCGTACCTGAAAATATGGACTGTAAATTATTTTACAGGAATATTGAGAGCGTATTGTGAACACAGTATGTATTAATAAAAATTCTAATTTTTTTGGAACGTCTTTAGCGCAAAACGCGAAATTATACCGCAAATTCTTTAATTAAAAATTTTTTTAATTTTTTCTGGAAAATAATGAATATTTTTGTTGTTATTATTTATTCAATTAATTATTTCAACTAAAAACAAGCATTTACAATGGATTTTTAAGCGACTAATCAACTCCTATTTTTTAACAGAGTCACCAAAGGTTTTTATGGAAAATGCAAGAGATACTCTAATTAGAAAATTAACAATTACCATGCGGTTAAATAAAGAAATAAGTATTGAAAGTAAAAAACAATATATGTATCAATGTGACGGTCAGGTTGTTAATGATGGTAATTATTAATTACTTAAATTAAATTTAATATGTATTATCCAAATTATTTACTATTTAACGATAAATAATGTAAATTCAAGATTTTTAATCATTTTTTTTGCTAGTAGTAAATTTTGAGGAGTATCAATTAAATAAAACAATTTATTACGAACTGGAAAAAATGACGCAGGCAGTTATTGTTAATGAAAACGAAGTTAGTAGTTCAGAAGATTGTAGTTTTGATTGTGATCTTACTAAATTGGAAAACACAAATGGAATTGTATGCAAAGATTTCAAGGAATGCCGATATATTACCAAAAGTTTAGATATTTGTGAGGTAATGGATAACATTTTTAAAGAATAAATTTTTGCAACATTAGATAAACAAATAAAAGAAAATTTTAATCAAAACTTGTGAATTTTAGTCAGAGAAAAATGATTCAAGAAATTATCAATGGTTTAAAGACTCTAACGGAGTTGTTTACGGTCCTGGCCAAAATGAATCTTGTCCAAACACCGTTAAATCTGTCAGCAGTTATTACCAAGCATCAACAATGTATTTCTGTGATTACTGTGTCTGTATTTGTCAACGACATCCCGAAGATAAACCAAATGTGGTAACTGCGATCAGTTTTAGAGACCAAGTATCGAATATCAAGGAGAACAAGTAAAAAATTTTAAATTGAAACACGGAAAAAAGCAAATTGCAAAATTCACTCGGATTCTGGTTCATTTTTAAATAGTTTCAAACAGTAAAGCGGACACAAAAAAGTGTTAAATATTTAACACAAAAATTTTTAACACAAAATTTTTTGACGCATTGACGCAAAATTTTTTACTGTGTAAATGTGAGACAATTTAAGGTTTTTTTAAGACATCTGATCAATAAAAAAAATAATAATAAAGAAAATTCAAATCTAAGGATCTTACAAGTGTTCATCAAGAGAAGAACACCCTGAAAAAATGATTAATTATCAATATAATTATAAAAATGATCCCAAGTGATGATTGTATAAATTTAATAACATAAATTTGCAGCGATTGAATTCAGTTGATCGGCCGATAGAAATTGAGTGGTACAATAAAGATAAAATATTTAAAAAATTCAAACTTTTTGGCAAATATTTTAAATCGTTTATGATTTGATAAAAATTGATATAAATTGAAATTGATACGTACCTAGCGTTTGCAATACAATCGAGATAAGTGACTGTTTGATCTCTAACTATCTGTGTATCATTTGGAGCGATAATAATCGAAGGTGCGACTTCAACACTCGGATCTCCAATCACCTCTAGTTTGAAGTAAGGACTGTACTCTTCTTTGCCTATTTGTGTGTTCATAGCCCGAGCTCTGCAATTAAAATAATTAAAATCTATGTTATTTAAGATTAAATATATATGAAACTATTTCAAAGTATTATTAATTTAATTTTCTTGTCTTAGTAAAATAATGATGATTTTTATGCTGTGAAAAATTCTTGACATACTTAATCATTCGT
The DNA here is from genome assembly GCA_000956155.1 of Cotesia vestalis. Classification (NCBI taxonomy): domain Eukaryota; kingdom Metazoa; phylum Arthropoda; class Insecta; order Hymenoptera; family Braconidae; genus Cotesia; species Cotesia vestalis. The sequence goes on along the minus strand of JZSA01003397.1, from coordinate 8,126 downwards.
TTTCGGATTCTTGATAATATAAAACCATTTTTAGTAACATTCAATGTAGATAAGCAAGTAACAGTAGAGAAAAAAATCAATCAGTATTCTCCATGAAATAAGTGAAACAAGTACTACAAAACTTGGTTAAATTATCAATCGCTGTAAGCTCGGCTGGGAAGAAATTTCGTACACGAATCCCACGAATTAAAAATAATTGCTGAAAAATATTGCAATTAGATCTCGGCAAATGCAAGTAATCGCCGTACATATCACCTCTAAGAATTCTAGCCTTAAGCCAAACAGCTGTCGATAATTCAACCGAATTTCTTTGAAAACAGACAGGCAATAGTCTCTTCTTGCTGTAAATTTAAGCCATTCAAACTTTTTGGCAAATATTTTAAATCGTTTATGATTTGATAAAAATTGATATAAATTGAAATTGATACGTACCTAGCGTTTGCAATACAATCGAGATAAGTGACTGTTTGATCTCTAACTATCTGTGTATCATTTGGAGCGATAATAATCGAAGGTGCGACTTCAACACTCGGATCTCCAATCACCTCTAGTTTGAAGTAAGGACTGTACTCTTCTTTGCCTATTTGTGTGTTCATAGCCCGAGCTCTGCAATTAAAATAATTAAAATCTATGTTATTTAAGATTAAATATATATGAAACTATTTCAAAGTATTATTAATTTAATTTTCTTGTCTTAGTAAAATAATGATGATTTTTATGCTGTGAAAAATTCTTGACATACTTAATCATTCGTTTTCGGATTCTTGATAATATAAAACCATTTTTAGTAACATATTTTCATTTAAAGTATAAAGTGAGTTTATTTTTTTCGAAACTTTCTTTTGTCAAAGAAATGAACCAAGTGTTCTCGTTATTTAGTTCATATTCTTGAATGAATTCAATTATTGAATAGGAATAATAAATAAAATTTCAGTTTTCAATTCTACAATACGAAAGAATGCATGCGTCATAAGTCATATTCGTTTTCTATGCATATGGGTCCGTTATTTTTCAAAGTACATATGAGTTATCTATATATGTGCTCATGTTTGTACTTTTATTTTTATTTAAAAATTTTTTTAGTATCTATCAATAATTTAAAATAATTTCTTCTGTTTTTATTGTTGTAAAAAATTCGCTAATTTCAGTATTGTAATTTTTTATAAATGAAAAAATTATTGGTAATCATGGCTTCAAAATAATAAGTAGGCGAACACATAATTTTAATTTAAAATTTATCATAAATAGAATTTGAAATTAAATTTGATAATTTTTTAGTTTTAAAGTCGCCTGATTTTTGACAAAAAAAAATCGAAAAATTAACAATTTGAAAAATCTATTTTTCAAGATTATTATATTTTTCGGCGGATTTACGAAAATTTATAAAAATCAATTTTTTAATTAGTTATAAAAAATAAAGCTTTTAATGTTAAAAAAAATTCATGTTGATCGCTAATTGTTAATGAAATAAATGTCCACATAATTTTAACTATTTGCCGTATCTTTTTCCATATCTTACGTACAAAAACATTAAGTTAAAAAAATTACAATTTTTTAATTTTTTAATCATTATTTTACACAAAATTTTTTTAATAAAAAAATTGCTGTTTTTTAAAACTTTTTTTTTCTAAATTATTCTATTTTTTATAAATTTTCATTAAAAAAATCTACAACAAGTTCTAAATTTAATTTGGTAATAATTTACAAGTGGGGTCAACCCATGCCGGGCTATGTTAAATTTTTTTTTTTATCTAATTAACCAATTTTTTTTTTTTTTAATTGTTTGTTTTTTTTTAGGGATCTTTAAAAAAAAAAAATATCAAAAACATAAAAAAAAAATAAAATAGAAATTTTATCAAAAAATATGAAAGCCAAAATTTTTTCTAGCTTTTAAAAGCAAAAGAACTACCGAAATCTTTATTTTTTCCTTTCGCGACATTTTTTATTACAAATCCACCGTAAAAACAAGCAGAATAAAAATGAAATTTGAAAATATTAATTTTTAAGCTAGGCATGGCCCAAAATGGGGTTGAACCCACTTGTGAATAATTACCTATAATTTTTACACAGAAAGAAAAATTTCAATATTATTTGATCTTTCCATTTGATATGTTAATCAATAAAAATATTGATGAAAATTTACTTCTATCAAGAACTAAATTTTTTGGATCAAGAGGCTGAATTTTCTCAAAACAAGAAGCTTTTCGTGACTTAACTAAATTTTCTTGGATCAAGATACGTATTTCTTAAAGTAAGAGAATTAATTTTGTTGGAATAAGTGAAATTTTTTGTGTCAAAAAAAAATTTTTTTTTTCGCTCAAGAAAATAATTAGAAAGAAAATATTTTCTTGGCTCAAGCGGACCTTTTTTTCTGTGTATAGATTGAAATACTGTGAACGGTAAATTTAAAAAATTACAAAAAAAAAAAAAAAACATATTTCAAATTTTAAATAAAATATTTGAAGAGCAATTAACGATCTAATTAAAAAATTCAGCATACTTTTAATGACAACTCTCAAGCAACCATAAAATATTTATGCGACTTTTAAAGAAGCCCATGTATAGCCTTGTTGAACCAAAACTCTTGAGAGAAGAGCGTCTTACGTTTCGTTACGGTCTCATTTTCTTACCTATACAAGTTTTCATCATTGTCGCCGGCATTCAAGATGAGAAGCCGGCGTTGACTCGTTGCATATTTAATACCATAAGGTACTGGCCCGTCTGGCGTTGACCAGGTGACGTCGGGTGTTGGATGACTCTCGATAGGAGGTAGCTCTAGAATAGCCGCTTCACCGTAACCGACACTTATTACCTTTTCTTCTTGGTCCTTAAATACTCCCATATCTGTAAGTTGCAATTTATTATTATAAATTACACAAATTCTTGTACTTATTATTATTAAAAACTATTAAATAATACTTCAACAAAATCATCATAAATTTATAACTTAGCTTCTATAATTACAGGAAGCGGCGGCTAACTGATACTTATATAAAAAGCAAACTAAAACTAAATTTAAAACTAAATAAAAATATAAGTAATAAATAAGTACTTACATGCTACCGAGAAGGTAACGCGTTCGCTGAAAATTGAACCGACTTCATTGCTGGCGACGCAGTAATAAACTCCAGCATCTTTCTTATTCGCATTTTGAATTCTCCAAATTGACTCTGATGTGAACTCATTGCTCAACGCGACGCCGTCTTTGAACCATCTGTATTTTGGCGGAGGATATCCTGTAAAAAAAAAAAAACCGTGATTATTATCGAATTTTATTTATTTATTTAAAAATAACTCTTTCTTATCAAATTACACCACTATCTTCTTCTATCCTCATAAAAGCTATCTCCGTCATTTGACGACTTTCAGAAATTCTATGGCTTCATTCACCCTCAGTCATTCGATCCAATCGTTTGTCTCGATTCTTCTCTGGCATTTTCGTGCTACCGTATACTTATATATACTGCAGATTACACATCAATAAGGTATAATCTCGCTTACTGAATAAATAAAGGATCGCTTTGTATTTAAATATTTTATTTAAATTTATTCTTAACACTCAACAAGATTTTTTTTATACTTTCATCCAATTATTTGTATTATTAATCAAATATTTTATTCAAAAAATATTTTACCACGTTCAATAACTTTAAAATTACGTTAAGTAAAATATTTTATAAAAATTGATACAATGGAGCATTCTGTCAAGATTTTAAATCTTTTTGGATGCCTCAGAGATTTAGTAAATCCAATAATTACATGATATTCCAATGTAACATCTTAATCCCAGAATGAAAAACTTGCTCATGTTTTTTTTCATGAGTCGGGCATGTTTTTTTTAAATTATTATAATTTATTTTTAAGATTTTTCCGAGCAAAAAAATTAAGAAATTCATTATTGCAATTTTGCTTAATTTTTTTTTTAGTGATAATTCATTTGTTTAAATAAAAAATTATCCACTCATTTAAGTTTCACAAATTAATAATAAAAAATGTTTTAAATTTCTTTTGAGAAATTCAAAGCACAATTCAAAATATACTTTTAAAATATAAGCAGCTGAATTTTATCAATTTTTTTCCCCTCTTAAATCTAGAAGAAATATTGAACGTCTTTTTTGATGTTTTTTACTGCGGAGAAAAGAAAATAATGGTCTAAAATTACTTCTAACTGATTAACTAAGTCGAATAAGTAATCTTCAAAGTATTTAATTCTAATTATTATTAAGAACCCTTACAAATTTGATGTTATTTAGTTTGTAAGTATTGATTAATTATAGAAATAAATTATAAAGTACTTAGTTCTATTTTTTGAGAAATCAATGACCTTTTGTCATGCGACCACTAAATTAATTGGTTTTTATAGTTTTTATCTATTTATTACCTATTGTCTTAAAAATTTCAAATAATTAATTGATTAATGAGTTTAGAGATATGAAGTTAGATTTATCTTTAGATTAGTTTAAAAATTTAATTACTTGTCTTCAAGGGAATTATAACTACTAATTATTATCAATTATCGAATATTGACTAAACATAGCTTGTAGTACACTGTTAGAAGGATTTGTTTATATTTAATAAGCTTTATTAACTGTTAATAAATGGTTTTTCAACTTCATAGGATTTGATAAATATTTATTAACAGTTAATAAATTATTTATTAAATACGATTTGTTAACAATTAACAAATATTTATTAGCAGTTAATAATTAATTTATTAAGTTCAATTTATTAACTGTTAATAAATATTTATTAGTAGTTAATGAATGTTTGTTAACTGTTAACAAATATTTATTTAAAATAAAAATCGAAAATAGCAATTTTCTTTCAATACTTTTTATAACCCTATAGCTGAAATACAAGATAATAATTCTATTCATTAAATCAATTAACGTTTTTAATATTTAAAAATATAAAAGACAATTATGAGCTGTGATAAAATTTTATATTTTACAATAAACTTTATTATAATGTAATATAATTAATGCAAATAATTTATAAAGATGATTTTTATTTATAAACAATCTTCATATCATAAGACATTGCAAGCGAAACAAATTCACTCAACAAAATATTTATTAACTGTTAATAAATATTTGTTAACTATTAATAAATACTTATTAACTATTAACAAATGTACTTTCTTCTCAAATAATAAAAAAAAAATAATAAATTAAGAAAGTAGTAATAGACAATAAAAAAAAATCTATTTATATACAGGAGACTTTCTAAAGATATAATCACTTATCACGATATCTCTGGAACTATAAGACCTAGAGACTTGAAATTCGGCAAGAATATTCCTTTCGCCGGGTAGAGGTCAGCTAAGAACGGATTTTACGAAATTCCACCCACAAGGGGGGTTGCGGGGGCGTTAACAATGAAAAATTTCCCGTTTTTCAACTATAGCTCCTATCGACTCCAAATTTGGTAGGAATCTTCTGTAAGAGATGTAGAAATAGCCTATGGGCAAATTTTACGATAGCTTATCTCACAGGGGTTTGTGAAGGTGGGTGTTAACATTAAAAATTTTTAATTTCCAAACTATAGCTCCTATAAACTCCAAATTCTCATTTCAAATTTTTTTTTTCGTGTCAATTATTATTCATCTTTGAAAAAAAGCTACGCAAACATTATAATGATTGCACATTGAAAGTTACAATGAATATTAGCTGGAATAATTACATGGATAAAAGGTATATGCTAATTCGATGAAGTTTGGAATTTGTGAAAGTCAAAACAATACTCTAATTAAATTTCAAGTTTAAATCTAAAAATACAATTCTATAAAATGCCCAGCGAAGCGGGCGGGTAACAGCTAGTGTAATATAATTAATGCAAATAATTTACAAAGATGATTTTTATTTATAAATCTTTCTATCAGTGTGCAATAAATAAATAAATAAAATACTCCTTGGATCTAGATTTCTTCCCAAAAAAGAAAACAATTAAAATGAATGTAATATTGATTCTGCAATTTAGTAAAAAAAAAAAAATCTACTTTTTCATTATTATTTATTACTTAATTATACTTGGTAAAATTTACATAACTTACCACGCGCTTGACATTGAAGAATCTTAGTCCTATTTTCTATAAGTATATTACTAATACCGGATGGTTGCGTGGTAAATCTTGGCTCTTGTAAGGATTCTGAAACAAAAAAATAAAATGTCAGGAATAATTTCATGAAAAATGACTACTATTTTTCTTATACAATAACAAGAATAATAATAACATAAAATTTCAATATTTTGAAATGTTTTTCTTCAATCCATCATTTTTTTAGATAAAACTTACAACTAGAGGAAGTTATTATTTTTTATCTGGGTTACGTCAGGCAGAAATTTCGAGTTTGAATGTGAACTATTGAAACGCTCAATTCAAAAGATACTTTGATGAACTACGTAATAAAAAAAGTTGGTAATAAAGTAAGATAATCTACGTGGTAGGCGATAGAAGTGCCGGTAGGTGGAGAGGAACGTACGAAGCCGGACAAAGAGGCCATCAATACTAAAAGACTTCGTAAGACCCCTTTGAGGTTTTAATTCTAAAGACAAGCTCAAGGCTGAGTTTCAGGGCAAAACATCAAACATTAAATCACTTGTATTGAACATTGAACTAATCTAATGACACTATTACACTGAGAAAAAAAATTTGCTTAAAAAAAAATTAGCAATGTTGTAAGAAGACATTTATTTGTTGAAAATTTTAAACAATTTTATTTCTCAGCTGGAGAAATAAAAATTTTTCTCATAATAACTTTTAGGTTGAAAAAAAATTTTCTAGATTTTGATGAAAAATTTGTAAGCTGTTTATTTAAAATTGTTGTTTATCTGAATCAAAAAAAATTTTTGGTAAATATTTACTAGTAGGGTCAATCGTTTTAATTTTCATGTTTTTGGACGAAATTTCTATTTGATTTTGTTGATATATATATTTTTTTTAAATACATAAAAAAATTAACAATTAAAAAAAAAATTTTATGATCACAATTTTCTAAAAAATTTATAAATTTTTTTGAAAATTTGTTAAAATTGTGATAATCAACTTTTTTTTTTTTAATTGTTTATTTTTTTATGTATCTTTCAAATAAATATATACATTTATCCAAAATATCAAAAAAAGATAAAATAGAAATTTTATTTATGCAATTTTAACAAATTTTACTAATTTTCAAAAAAATTTATCAATTTTTTAGAAAATTGTGATATTCAACTTTTTTTTTAATTGCTCATTTTTAAAAAAAATCTATCCGAAATTTTTTCCCTTAAAATTTTTTTTTAAATTGTGATATTCAATTTTTTTTTTTTAATTATTCGTTTTTAGATGTATTTTTCAAAAAAAAAAAAAAAAATAAACAAAAACATCGAAAAATGATAAAATAGAAATTTTATCCAAAAACATGAGTCAAAATTTTTTCCAACTTTTGAAGGCAAAAAAGCTTACGAAATTTTAATTTTTTTTTCAGGACATTTTTTATCATAAATCCACCGTAAAAACAAGCAGAATAAAAAAAAATTTGAAAATGTTAATTTTTCACCTAGTTCTAGCCCAAAAAGAGGTTGAACCCACTTGTAAATAATTACGTTTTTTTTTAACAATAAATTTACTGTGAGAAAAATTTCTATTTATTCAGCTAAAATAAAATTGTTTGAAATTTTCAACAAATTAATTTGTTTTTACAATTATTTCAACATTGCTCATTTTCTTCAAAAGAAATTTTTCTCTCAATGTGATTAAAAAAAAAATATACATTTTCATAAATTTCTTCCCCCTTTTACGGGAAGAAATTTTTCAATTCTTAACGGATATCCCATTAAATAAATTAAAAACCTCTGATTATTATATATTTAACTCTTTTACCTCTTATTCTCAGTATAGCTCACTAAAATTCTTTAACTCCCCTTTTATACTTCATGGCCTTCTCACCGTGTCCTTTTACTCTTACTCAACATATATATATTTACAAAAAAGGTACGTATACCTATATTTATATGCACGTGTACATATATTATAATTGTGAGTCAGGACATTGGATTTAATTCTTCAAGAGAATGGGATACTCAAAACGAAAGTTTTAACGACATGTGGAATTTTTTTTTTTATTACTCATTTGCAAAAAAAAAAA